>LBNU01019101.1:29727-63642 GCA_014162995.1 Artemisia annua
AAAAAAAAAAAAAGTAGTTCTAGCTGACTGAAGGTAAATGTGGGCGTTGATATCAATGCACCTTGCAAGGTTATTTTAGATGAAGAAATTAAAGTTTTATCTCATAACAGATTATTCATAGATTTAAAATCGACATATTTTAGACTGATGGGATCATTGGTTCCAAGTTTGTTTGTGTGACCGTGTGTAATATCTCTTTTCTAGCATCTTGCTATCTTAGAGAGTTTTCAGTGGATTGCCATTAAATAAATTATGAGCTTTACAATGATTTTTGTATTCTATACTAAACTGTTCACACGTATATTTTAATCATGTTAGCATCATCTTAAGTAACATTTCACTGTTTATATTATGGTTGAAAATTAATAAATTAGCATGTGTTTTGGTTGTTCTCCGTTTCCCCATATATACATGGATGGAAATTTTTTTGATTGCGAGGATGAGTTCTTAAGAACTTGAATTCCAAAAGAATTATGACTGCCAAGTAGATATATTTTTTTAAGCATTCAACATGTATAGTATTGCAAGACAGTTACACCTTTGTGTATAGTATTAGTTGCAGTCTTTAGTAGTTTAGCAGAAGAATAACACTAAAGCATTATGGTGTCGGTAAGTTTCTAGGTCTCGTTGTTTTTTACTATGAAATTTGGTCAAGTGTCTTGAATTTGGTTGTTTGTATTGATGCATACTTGTTTCTCATGTTGCTCCAACTATGCTGCATAGGTCTTTAGCAATAGAACACTTAAAGAATAGACAAGTTTTCGACCGATTAAGATCTAAATTTCAGAGTAGTCTTAGGATTGAATTTTGATCAATGAACTCATCAGGATTTGAATAGGAATAAGATATTACATCCTAGTTGGTTAGAATGGATCACAGATCCTAAAATTGCTTGTACAATCACATTGTAATTTCTTCTTTTCACTAGTGTCTTGCTAAGTTTTTGATCTAATCGCCTTTCAAAATAAAAAAAGGATTTGAACAGGTCTGAAACTCTGAATCATACAATACTGGTCCTGAAAAAAAATAAGAATAATAATAAAAAAAATTTAGAAATCCTTTGATCCATACAAATCTGTTTCAAATTTTAAAGCTACAAAGTGGTAAGAACTTAATGTCTAACTTAAATCTTTAGCACATCACTATGAAGTAACCTGATTTTTTTTCTGCAGTGTCTAGATCTTTGGTGTCCTTTTGCTCCAGTGGTGCTCTTGGTTTTTGTTTCTGTGGTGGACTTTTGGATGTCTGGTTCTATACATGCTTTCTTTGGTGTCCTTTTGCAACAGATTAAAGAATGGTCGAAGTTATCATCTACTACCCGGCCTATTGCTAGTTTCTTTCTTGATACATGCTTTCTTATAGGAAGAAAAAAAATGTTTGATATCGTTTTTCTTTCTAATCAGTTATTGCCATCAGACAACTAGAAATCAACTATTTGACCTTGGTAAAACATGTTTCTTAACCATTTTCTTTTATTTTTTATTATTTTTTTCCTAAAAAAAAGAATAAATACATAAGCAATTAATGACTATAGTTTCAAAAGACAAACACGTTCGAAAACATATAATTTCTAGCATGTATGATAGAAGCTCGTATTAGAACAAGAGGCATAAGAGTGGTATATGACAGATAGAGGGTGAGCACACATGGCTTCAAGCATACGAGTCCTTGAGTAGCTATATCATGCAAGAAAAGCCCATGTGTGCTCACTCTCTTCTGTCACCAATCCCTCACTTATACTCTCATTCTTAACTTGCAACATCATGAGAACAAGAATACAGATGTAACCAATCATTTTTGTGTGAAACACGCCAATTCCCCAACCCGTTCGGGAGAATTCTACAGCTTCTGAATTCTATTCTGTGGATCTAATTGGCCAAAAGTCGAACATCTCAACTAAAAACAAAAATACATATAAACATAAATAGAATTGAGGGGATGACAGATAGAGGGTGAGCACACATCGCTTCAAGCATATCAAACTATTTGCAAAAAGACCATGGGTGCTCACTCTCTTCTGTCATCACCCTTTACCTTTTTATCTTCTGGGATGACGCTTATGTGCCGAAATTCAGAAAAAAGATACAATCTCAAAGAAACCCTAATGTGTAGCTTTCCTCTTTTAGTAAAGCCAAATAAATATTTATTAGGTGTTACTACTGTTCCATACCACACTATTGAGTAAATGGTGGTGTGAGACTGTGAGTAACAAGTGGAGGTTAGCCATGCCTTAAATAGACAATTCGATGAAACTTTCCAGGCCCCTTGGAATAAATGTGGCTTATCTTAATTTATCTACTCCACATTTTAAAATAGTTTCCAAACGTGAGTAACAAGTGGAGGTTGTCAATGTTTTTTCGTTCCTATCTTGGCACATACATCGAGCGTAAGGATCAAATGAGAAATATAATTAGATGAGAATAATAAGAAGGAACTCCAACCACTAATCTTATTTGAATTTTGTGGCTAGAGTTTTTTCTCTCTTCTCATTTCAATAACTCTTCTCACTAAATTCATTCCCCATACTTCGATACTAATTTTCAACAACAATACCCAAACCAGCCAAAGCGGGACAAAAGGGAGAAAGGATGCACACAGTTACACCTTAACCAAATGTAAAATGATTGCTTCCAGAAAAAACCTTCTACATAAACCAAATGCACACAGTTACACCTTAATTAACCAAATGCAAATTGTGGAAGCAATCATTTTACAAATGGATGCTTTAACAGCAAGATGCATTAGAGGAGAAAATTTACATGTTACAACAAGTTTCGGATCGTTGTAATCCAATCTAACCACTTTGGTTTACAAGTTCTATGCCTATTGACAATCCATTAATGGGAAAAAAAAAACTTTTATATCTTTTAGAAGCGAGTCTTTTATTTCTTGAAGATTTCGAGTCAAAGTAAGCCAGACCTCCAAAGACTCTCTCATATACACAATATGGAGCAAAAATTGTGATTAATTAACAAACAAAAAGTGACATTTCAAATGAAGACTTGTTCAAGAATGGTTTATCTTCCTTAATGTATTTGTTTGGCTTTTTACCTATTTAATAATTTTTTGCTTTTCTGAAAAAAGAAATGTTTATTTGGTTCCAATGGAAGAAGTATTATCAAAAATCAGAACTAACAACGAACCTCTTAACTCATTTGCTTTACCAATGTTTTTCTTGTAATCCTAAATCATTAACTATCTCCAAGCAATTGCTAATCCTCTTTCATGCATGTCTTCTCACTATTCCTATAATGGTCTTCCTTATTAATGCACTTCTGCAAATTAATTTCTGAAATACATTATGCAGTCACCGAATAGTCATGATCGACTTCTACGGTTCTACCACAATATATTGGATACTCTCAAAACCTATGAAGATTTCAAAGGATGAAAACTAAACTCGACGTACCAAAATAAGTTTCACACGACAGAAAGTCACACTTTTATTTTTGTATAGAACACTGTAGATACTGAGATTCATAAATGGTTCATTGCACATGAAATGTATCTTAGTAGAATATGTAGTAACAAAATAAACTTAAAGTCATTATATATGCAATTTTTATTAACTCTTTAGTCAGAATATGCAATCCATTTCCTTTGTTGCTCGTATAGTAATTGCATTTAGGTGTTGTTTTAGAGTGTTTTTTGTTGTTTAGTGCTTCCATCTTCTGGCTCCTACCGAACTTTTAATATTTAGAAAATAATAGCCGCTAAAAAAATTGTTGGAATAGAAAGAGATCATGCATATTGAAACTTTTAATCCGCATGGGCACCCATCAATTCAATCATGATTTATGATAAGGCATATCTTGTGACGCATGCTTCTCATTTCTCTTTGTTATATTCGCATCCTATCTTTGCTTCACACTTTCAGCCATTTCAAATCATGTGTGACGTGTGTATTCCCTCTTCATACACGTGTCACTCTGGGTATCTTGCAATCAACATCTTTAACTCTGAGGCTCCCATTCATTTGTGGTCTTTGTATGACGTACATCAGAAAACAATGTATATACGAAAAATATGAGTTCGGAGGTATATGAAAACTAGGGTGTGCATGGTTCGGTTTGGGTCGGTTTTTGGCTAAAATCGAAACCTAACCAAAATGTTCGGTTTTTATAGAACCCAAAACCGAAACCGTTCAGTTTTTGGCAGTTCGGATTTTTCGGTTTATCATCGGTTTCGGTTCGGTGTTTTGATTTTTTCGGTTTCTAACCGCTTATATTTGGGCATTGCAAATTTATACCAATAAACT
Organism: Artemisia annua; assembly: GCA_014162995.1. Lineage (NCBI taxonomy): Eukaryota > Viridiplantae > Streptophyta > Magnoliopsida > Asterales > Asteraceae > Artemisia > Artemisia annua. The sequence continues at coordinate 33,986 of LBNU01019101.1, forward strand.
TGTATTACATAGAAAATTGGTTATTTTTATTTATTTATTATTTTTTTTGTCAATGTAAGCATAATAATGTTTATTGTATAATTCTATAATTACACACATATAGATGCCACACACATGCAAGTGAACATACACATAGTATGATCATCGTTATATATTTATTGATATATTCTCAAGTAAACACACGACACGATAAACACGCATATAAACATTAATGTTAAGATAAATATATTATAAATCTACCACAAAATGAATATGAATTTATAAATTTGATTTATTTAGTTATTTATTCATATTATATTAATTATATATTATTATATAATAAAATCGGTTCGGTTCGGTTTTTTTAGTTCGGTTTTTGGACGAAAACCGAAACCGAACCGCATATTTCGGTTTTTGAAAAATCAAAAACCGAACCATCGGTTTTAGTTTCGGTCGGTTTTTTTGGTTTTCGGTTTGGTTTCGGTTTTTTCAGTTTTTTTTGCTCACCCCTAATGGAAACATACCTATTAGGGAAAATTATTATATCAATTTTATTGATATTGTGTTAACGTATTGGTTTCATGAGCTTTAGTGCAATAATAACTGTTTTATACACCTATGAATTCGCTCAACCATTGTAATGACTTTTTAGCAAGTTTTATCTCAGGTTCTTAAGGTACACTGAAGGCGCACGAAAATTTAGAAAATAATGCATCTTTATCATTCAATAAACTTAATCGAATGATAATTTATTTTCAAAACGTCTCCTTTAGAGTCATTTTCTGTAACTTGTACTGTGAACTATGAAGTAATACCCCAGTGATACTATCTTCCGCGGTGATATTTTGGGTGTGTTACAGTTACTTAAGTTCAAACGAGGGTAAATGTTTTTAAATGTGTATCACATTAATTGCAGGAGATATCATTTACTACATTACAGATTATGGAGAGAGTTAGGGTTTCTAAAAGGTATTCTACATATGTATCAAGCATTCAATGGTTAGGTAAACAATACATTAAATTTTCTACTTTAGGTAGGGATAAACTCCTATTTAGGAAATAATGTTGACAACTATTGTACCTTTTTACCAACTCTTGGAAAGTACCGAACTCATGAAAACATGCATTTATCCACTTTTGCTTTTAGGGTTTTCCAGTCTCTCAATTTTGAATAATTAGATTTTTTTCGAAGTATCTTTGATTTAGAGAGAACAAACATTGCTCTGTGAGTTATTGTTAAACCTCACTGACCTGAACATCTTCTATTGGTTTTTTAGACTTTAGTTGCTAAACAACCACATAGCTAAAGTGAATTACTTTTTGTCTCCAAAGAACTATGTTTATGCTAAGTATTCACTCAACGATTACTTGTAAGACTTAAGTTATGTTATGTTCAAATCTAATCAGAGACTATTGGACTTAGAATTGAAACAACGAAATCTTAATCAAACGTGGCCCTTCCCAAAACATTTGAGAAAAACCCTCATCCATCNTTTTTTTTGCTCACCCCTAATGGAAACATACCTATTAGGGAAAATTATTATATCAATTTTATTGATATTGTGTTAACGTATTGGTTTCATGAGCTTAGTGCAATAATAACTGTTTTATACACCTATGAATTCGCTCAACCATTGTAATGACTTTTTAGCAAGTTTTATCTCAGGTTCTTAAGGTACACTGAAGGCGCATGAAAATTTAGAAAATAATGCATCTTTATCATTTAATAAACTTAATCGAATGATAATTTATTTTCAAAACGTCTCCTTTAGAGTCATTTTCTGTAACTTGTACTGTGAACTATGAAGTAATACCCCAGTGATACTATCTTCCGCGGTGATATTTTGGGTGTGTTACAGTTACTTAAGTTCAAACGAGGGTAAATGTTTTTAAATGTGTATCACATTAATTGCAGGAGATATCATTTACTACATTACAGATTATGGAGAGAGTTAGGGTTTCTAAAAGGTATTCTACATATGTATCAAGCATTCAATGGTTAGGTAAACAATACATTAAATTTTCTACTTTAGGTAGGGATAAACTCCTATTTAGGAAATAATGTTGACAACTATTGTACCTTTTTACCAACTCTTGGAAAGTACCGAACTCATGAAAACATGCATTTATCCACTTTTGCTTTTAGGGTTTTCCAGTCTCTCAATTTTGAATAATTAGATTTTTTTCGAAGTATCTTTGATTTAGAGAGAACAAACATTGCTATGTGAGTTATTGTTAAACCTCACTGACCTGAACATCTTCTATTGGTTTTTTAGACTTTAGTTGCTAAACAACCACATAGCTAAAGTGAATTACTTTTTGTCTCCAAAGAACTATGTTTATGCTAAGTATTCACTCAACGATTACTTGTAAGACTTAAGTTATGTTATGTTCAAATCTAATCAGAGACTATTGGACTTAGAATTGAAACAACGAAATCTTAATCAAACGTGGCCCTTCCCAAAACATTTGAGAAAAACCCTCATCCATCTACCTATACGCATACGTGTTGAGTCACCTACCGTTACTTAAACTCCTCTTAATATTCTATCTATTCATAAGTAAATTATTCTTGTTAGATAGATATTCTATATGCATCAACCTCCTGGTTTTTGGGACCCTCAGTGTCCCGATCATGTTTGTCTCCTACAGCGATCATTATATGGCCTTAAGCAAGCACCTCATGCATGGTTTCAAAGTTTTGCGAGTTATGCTACTCATTTTGGTTTTTCTCACAGCATATGTTATTCGTCCTTGTTCATTTATAAACAGGGACTGTGACAAACGGTAATTTTTCATCAATATTTTAATAATAAACCTCGATTTATTATTACCTAACTGTTTAAATTAAGCATTCATGAGCTTACAAAACTATTTACGGGAATACAAACCCGCACACTGTAGCTTACAGTAACTCCTTATAGTGGTTATTTTATCAGAAAAATGTGCATGTGCCATTGTCTAACTGTTACTGATCATTGTTGATCAAACACGAGAGGTTATCTCGCACCAATCACCACACGCGTACCAACACTAAGTTAATAAGGCAAAAACAAATGCGAGAATTTCTTAAAACTTACCGAATAAATGCAAGTCATTTACAAAGTGCAAATAAAACCTACCTTACCTTTTTATTCAAAAGTAAATTTGCACATTTTATTTACATTACTTTCAAACTTTAAAACAAAAGTTATAAACACAAAATAAATAAATAAACAAAAATATTAAAAGAGTAAAATTACAAGTCGTCCCTTGTGGGGATAACCCAAAACTGACCCCTTCCTTATCTCCCTCACTTCCCTGCTCCACGTTATTACTCTCTCTCTCTACTATCGATACAAACAAAGCCTGCTCCTTTCTTATCACCATCTGCTACGCTGCTTCAGTCCTTCTTCAACGCTAAGCCACTGATGACAACCACGAGGTGGTCACAACAACGCCAGGCTCTTGTCTATACTTGATGTCAGCGCAAAGGGTTGGAGCGTGGGGGGGACGGTTACCCAAAATGACTTCAAGGTCGATTGATGCTCAGGGGAGAGGAATCAAACCCACCCATGTTTACATCCTTAAAACCCAGGCCGATTCACACATGAGTCCACACACCCCAAAAACTATCACAACAAATTTCATTAATAACTTTCTCAAGAGATTGAGTTCTAAAGTCCAAGTGGTGTGTGGATTGCGTGTTGGATCGAAGTTGGAGTTTGATTTCGTGTTCTTCTTGGTCTTCCTTGTTACTCGACTCTATTGTTGTAAGGATGCTGATCTTTCTGGTTTTGTTCGAATCTGTGGTTCTTTTTTTTTCCTATGTGTTATTTTAGTTGTTGTTAATATCGAGTGTTGAATAAATAAATATGTGGTTTAAGTTTCCTCCTTGTTGATGTTACTGAGTTGTTGATATTGAGATGGTGACAACCTTGTTAATCTAGTCCTTCTTTGTTATGAGTCAACTGATTATTGTTCTTGTGTGGTAAATCGTGAAAACTACAATAAATAATCAAAACCGGATTTAATTTGGCTTGGATTGGAAGTCTCGTTCTTTGTATTTCTTGTGTGATCATGTGAGTATGTATATTCAGCTATGCTGTTTTGAACTTGTTTCGTAAACGACTGTTGTTTGCTTTGAACTTTGCTTGTGAACATTTCGGTTTTGACTGTCATAGTGTTGCTATTCGTAGTACTAATCGGCTGAGGTTGAACCACGTCGTAAGTGGAATTCGGTAAACTGAAATTGAGTTGGTAAATGTTTGAACTGTTGGTTGTTGATACATTCTTGGCGTATTTTTTTCTGTGTGTCAAAGGAATGGTTGAACTTTTCTTTCTTTCCTTCCTCTCGTTAAGCATTAAAAGTTTTCTTCCCAACTAAAACTTGCAACTATAATGTGACTAAAAGAAACCTCTAATGTGACTAAAAGAAACCTCAAGCTGGGCTCGTGTGTGTATGACCGAGTCAAAGCCCAACACGCCACTCCACTCTTTTCTTGTTCAAAATCTGACATAAGGGTGAAGGTGGTTTGCTGGTGTCGTGTCTACTTATTCCGCGACTTATCCCTCTCATGCCTCGACTATCCAATCTCGGCCTAATTTCACATCATATCACTCGACCACGAGTTCGCGACAAAATTTACAACGAGCCTATGAAATTACTTATGACCAAAAACTATATATGTATATGTTTGAACTTATAAAATCTAGACTAAAACAAAATCTTAAGTTCTAAACTTGCTAACAATACTTATAGTTCATATCTAAACATATTGGACTTATTTCGGCTTATAAAGACTTATTTGAGTTCTATAAACAAAATACAACGGCTTATCTATTCAAACGTATACCTCGTGATATTTGGTTATCTCGGAAAATATACCTTGTCACACACAACTTTCATAAAAGTCTTATTCAAAATCGAAACCGTTCGGTTTTTGGCAGTTCGGATTTTTCGGTTTATCATCGGTTTCGATTCGGTTTTTTGATTTTTTCGGTTTCTAACCGCTTATATTTGGGCATTGCAAATTTATACCAACAAACTTGTATTACATAGAAAATTGGTTATTTTTATTTATTTATTATTTTTTTTTGTCAATGTAAGCATAATAATGTTTATTGTATAATTCTATAATTACACACATATAGATGCCACACGCATGCAAGTGAACATACACATAATATGATCATCGTTATATATTTATTGATATATTCTCAAGTAAACACACGACACGACAAACACGCATATAAACATTAATGTTAAGATAAATATATCTTTTATATAATAAAACAAAACCCCAATTGGGACTTTTCCATTTCAAAAAAACTAAACCATACCTTATTTTGTAATAATATTATTTAGAAAAAAAGATTATTTTCTTATTAGATAATATTTTATATTTATCCATAACATAAGTAGAAGATAAATACCAAAAATATAGATAAGATGCAATTAACAATAGGATTAAAATTTTTAAATAATTATCTTTAATAATAAAAAACTATAATTAAACATCATAAATCAAACAAAACAAAGATTAAATTATTTGTTTTTTAATAAATAAAAATATATGATTCAAAAAATTAAAAAAAAAACCCGCGCGTGCGCGGGCATTATAACTAGTTATAAATCTACCACAAAATGAATATGAATTTATAAATTTGATTTATTTAGTTATTTATTCATATTATATTAATTATATATTATTATATAATAAAATCGGTTCGGTTCGGTTTTTTTAGTTCGGTTTTTGGACGAAAACCGAAACCGAACCGTATATTTCGGTTTTTGAAAATCAAAAACCGAACCATCGGTTTTAGTTTCGGTCGGTTTTTTCGGTTTTCGGTTTGGTTTCGGTTTTTTCGGTTTTTTTTTGCTCACCCCTAATGGAAACATACCTATTAGGGAAAATTATTATATCAATTTTATTGATATTGTGTTAACGTATTGGTTTCATGAGCTTAGTGCAATAATAACTGTTTTATACACCTATGAATTCGCTCAACCATTGTAATGACTTTTTAGCAAGTTTTATCTCAGGTTCTTAAGGTACACTGAAGGCGCATGAAAATTTAGAAAATAATGCATCTTTATCATTTAATAAACTTAATCGAATGATAATTTATTTTCAAAACGTCTCCTTTAGAGTCATTTTCTGTAACTTGTACTGTGAACTATGAAGTAATACCCCAGTGATACTATCTTCCGCGGCGATATTTTGGGTGTGTTACAGTTACTTAAGTTCAAACGAGGGTAAATGTTTTTAAATGTGTATCACATTAATTGCAGGAGATATCATTTACTACATTACAGATTATGGAGAGAGTTAGGGTTTCTAAAAGGTATTCTACATATGTATCAAGCATTCAATGGTTAGGTAAACAATACATTAAATTTTCTACTTTAGGTAGGGATAAACTCCTATTTAGGAAACAATGTTGACAACTATTGTACCTTTTTACCAACTCTTGGAAAGTACCGAACTCATGAAAACATGCATTTATCCACTTTTGCTTTTAGGGTTTTCCAGTCTCTCAATTTTGAATAATTAGATTTTTTTCGAAGTATCTTTGATTTAGAGAGAACAAACATTGCTATGTGAGTTATTGTTAAACCTCACTGACCTGAACATCTTCTATTGGTTTTTTAGACTTTAGTTGCTAAACAACCACATAGCTAAAGTGAATTACTTTTTGTCTCCAAAGAACTATGTTTATGCTAAGTATTCACTCAACGATTACTTGTAAGACTTAAGTTATGTTATGTTCAAATCTAATCAGAGACTATTGGACTTAGAATTGAAACAACGAAATCTTAATCAAACGTGGCCCTTCCCAAAACATTTGAGAAAAACCCTCATCCATCTACCTATACGCATACGTGTTGAGTCACCTACCATTACTTAAACTCCTCTTAATATTCTATCTATTCATAAGTAAATTATTCTTGTTAGATAGATATTCTATATGCATCAACCTCCTGGTTTTTGGGACCCTCAGCGTCCCGATCATGTTTGTCTCCTACAGCAATCATTATATGGCCTTAAGCAAGCACCTCATGCATGGTTTCAAAGTTTTGCGAGTTATGCTACTCATTTTGGTTTTTCTCACAGCATATGTTATTCGTCCTTGTTCATTTATAAACAGGGACCTAATGTTGCTTACTTATTACTTTATGTAGATGATATTTTCAGTTTCTTCTAGAACATTTTTACAGAGGATTATAGCCTATTTACATCAGGAGTTTCCTATGNTTATGCTACTCATTTTGGTTTTTCTCACAGCATATGTTATTCGTCCTTGTTCATTTATAAACAGGGACCTAATGTTGCTTACTTATTACTTTATGTAGATGATATTTTCAGTTTCTTCTAGAACATTTTTACAGAGGATTATAGCCTATTTACATCAGGAGTTTCCTATGACTGATTTAGGGCCGCTGAACTATTTTCTGGGCATCTATGTCACCCGCACCACCAAGGGGATGTTTCTTTGCCAGAAAAAGTATGTAGCGGAGGTTCTTGAGCGCGCTGGCATGCGCAATTGTCATGCATACCGGACTCCCATTGATACGGAGTCCAAGTTGGGGGCTGATGGTACTCCAGATTCTAATCCAACCCTTTACAGGAGCCTTGCTTGAGCTTTACAATATCGCACCTTCACTAAACCTTATTTGTCTTATGCAGTTCAACATGTTTGTCTCTATATGCATGATCCTCGGGAGCCTCATCTTGCTTCTATTAAGAGGATCTTACGCTATGTTTGTGGCACTTTGTATGGTCTTCAGCTATATTATTCCTCGAAATTTTCTCTGGTTGCCTACTCGGATGTTGATTGGGCGGGTTGCCTAACTACTCATCGTTCTACTTCAGGTTATTGTATTTCCTTGGCACAATTAATTGTCTTCATCATCTAAAAGGCAGTACACTTTATCTCGTTCTATTGTTGAGGCTTACTATCTTGGTGTTGCCAATGCAGTGGCTGATACATCCTGTTTGCAGAATCTTCTTCGAGAGCTTCACTCTCCTCTACATACTGCCACTCTTGTTTAAAGTGAAAATGTCAATGTGGTTTATTTATCTTCCAATCATGCGCAACACCAACACACAAAGCATATCGAGATTAACATTCACTTTGTTCGGGATCAGGTTGCTACATGATAGGTTCGCATTTTGCATGTTCTTTCATGCTATCAGTATACCTATATTTTCTCTAAGGGACTTCCGTCTGCTCTGTTTGATGAATTTTGACCAATTTGAGCATTCTACGTCATCCCGCTCCAACTGTGGGGGGTTGTTAGTGGACTATTATTGAGTGTGTAGCATAATTTGTATTGGGCCAAGCGCGTCTAGCTTTTATTATGTTGCATTTGTAATATATTGTAAACATTCTATTTACTCTGTCATTAAATAAACCATATTTACATGGTATCGGAGCTTTAGGTTCGACCCACCATAAAATAGTCATCCTTCGGTCATTGGCAACTCGCCAATGATTCGGAGGGAACCCGATCTATTTACTTTCTTTCACTTTTAAATGTGAAGGATTTTTTTTTTGGGTAAAGGGATCTCCACCCTGGTAAAATATATTAACCAAATAAACTTTTAAAGTACAATGGAATGTGGCTGAAGTACCACATTAACCTCAAGCAACCGCTTGAACATCCACTAGAACATTTATGACATGCCATAAATGAACAACTAGCTACGAAAAACTAGAACAACCATGAAAGAAAAAACATGCACGAACCAACATCGCATATTACTTCCTCGACTTGCCTTGGACCTTAAAATCAAACATCTTGNCTTTTAAATGTGAAGGATTATGCATCACAGAATTGCAATTATCGTTTAGTTGTTTAATAGTTGGAACAATCCCCTTCCATATTAAGGTCGATATCTTGCATGTCTTGGCTAGCTATAGCCTCCCTAAGATTAACGCGTGCGAGAGAACCTAGATATCCGAGGAATTGTTCTTGACTCAACCAAGGTGTCCGATTTGCGACAACGATATTGAGATAGAAGAGCACATCTTCATCAAGTGTAGCATTGCAAAAGACACTTGGAGCAAAGTCCTTAATTTTTGGTTAACAATTTGACATCACCAATGTTCCTATCTCCAACCTCTCGGATGCCCTCACTCTTGTGGACCTAGTTCACCTTCTAGAGCGGTCAGCTCAATCAACCTTTTGGTCACTTTGAAAATTTTGAAACAGTATAGTCTTCGACGCTAAACGTCAGAATATTCATCTCATTCTCAATGAGTCAAGCTTTGTCCTTTTACTTGAGTTTCTAGTAGAATTAGGAAGTGTCCTCTCAATTGGATTTTGTGGTATGCCTATCCGTGTAACACTTTCTTTGTCATTGTAATTTGTATATTTCATTAGCTTCTTGCTAAGGCATTTTCTTATAATCGTAGTTCAAAATGAAAAAATAATAATGATAATAATTTAAAAAAAAAATAGCAAACTGAAGGTAAATGTGGGCGTTGATATCAATCCACCTTGCAAGGTTATTTTAGATGAAGAAATTAAAGTTTTATCTCATAATAGATTATTCATTGATTTACAATAGACATATTTTAGAATTTAGACTGATCGGATCATTGGTTCCAAGTTTGTTTGTGAGACCGTGTGTAATCTCTCTTTTCTAGCATCTTGCTAGCTTAGAGAGTTTTCACTGGATTGCCATTAAAAAAATTATGAGCTTTACAATGGTTTTTGTATTCTATACTAAACTTTTTACACACGTATTTTTTAATCATGTTAGCAACATCTTAAGTAACATTTCATTGTTTATATTATGGTTGAAAATTAATAAATTAGCATGTGTTTTGGTTGTTCTCGGTTTCCCCATATATATGGATGGAAAAAAATTTGATTGCGAGGATGAGTTCTTAAGAACTTGAATTCCAAAAGAATCATGAATGCTAAATAGATATATTTTTTTTAAGCATTCAACATGTGTGCGTTTGAAGAGATGCACTCTTAATAAAGGACATCCGTTAATCCTTTGCGTATAGGATTAGTCTTTTGAAGTTTAGGAGAAGTTTGGACCATTTCTCGATTTGTGCGTGTCATCCTTGCGCAGGGGCCATGCTAATCTTCTCTGTATCGTTCCAATTTTATCGGATGTCCCCAAGGGGAATAACACTAAAGCATTAGGAGAAGAATAACACTAAAGCATTATGGTGTCGGTAAGTTTCTAGGTCGCATTGTTTTTTACTATGAAATTTGTTGAAGTGTTTTGACTTTGGTTGTTTGTGCTGATGCATAGCTTGTTTCTCGTGTTTTTCTTGCTAGCCTTTAAATGATTTTTTTTTTTTTGTTTTGTTTTTTTTGTTTTTTTTTTTTTGTTTTTTTTTTTTTTTTTTTTTTTTTTTTTTTTTTTTTTTTTTTTTTGGGGAGAATTCAAAATAGTGCCAAGGCTTTGGGAGGACAATTTGATTCACTTGTACTGTTGGTCTCTATCATGAATGGATCAAATAATATTTATAAAATTAAACTTGATTAACCAAATGAAATGGATTCAAGTTACTGTCTTCTAAGACCTTCAGCTTTTTCGTACTCTACAACTTTCTAATTTTTTTTTTTAACAGTGGAGATTTTATTAAAGGCACTAGCAAGAAGCTAGAAACAAAACAAACAACTACATAGAGGTTTTACAAGCGGCAATTACAACTATGTCACCTCATTGATAATGCTACGAGAACTTGGCCCCATTTACCTTCCTCGATAGGTCAAAACTCTCGGGACTTCTAAAGACCAAAATCCACCAGGCTCCAACTATACTGCATAGGTCTTTAGCAATAGAACACTTAAAGAATAGACAAGTTTTCGACCGATTAAGATCTCAATTTCAGAATAGTACTTAAAAACTCTGAAGTTGAACAACTTAAAAGTAAGAAGTTGGTAAAACCTGTAAAGCTAGCTGTCATAGGAACACAAAAGCAATATTCAAGAAGCCTAGCTAAAATATTGAATTAAGGTTATCTGAGGGAGAAAATCAATAATTCCGACGTTTACAAAATCATTAGATGAAGTTTTAAACAGAAATAATGAAGTCAAATTTTACACTAAAGTAGTTTTCTTTATTTAGATTAGATCTACACATTATGTGCATTTCAAATTAATTAGAGTTTTATATCTTTTTTTCTTTCTAATCAGGTATTGCCTGCAGACAACTAGAAATAAACTATTTGAACTTGATAAAACATTTCTTAAACATTTTCTTTTCTTTTTTTCTTTTTTTTCCCTAAAAAAGAGAAAAATACTTAAGTAATTAATGACTATAGTTTCAAAAGACAAACATGTTCTAAGACACATAATTTCTAGCATGTATATTGCAAGAAGATCAATTATGCTCTTCGATCTGCCCATCTTTGATTTACTCTACACACATAGTAATATAGTATGATAGAAGCTCATATTAGAACAAGAGGCATAAGAGTGGTTTATGACAGATAGAGGGTGAGCACACATGGCTTCAAGCATACGAGTCCTTGGGTAGCTATATCATGCAAGAAAAGCCCATGTGTGCTCACTCTCTTCTGTCACCAATCCCTCACTTATACTCTCATCCTTAACTTGCAACATCATGAGAACAAGAATACAGACGTAACCTATCATTTTTGTGAGAGGCAAGCCAATTCCCCAACCCTTTTGGGAGAATTCTACAGATTCTGAATTCTATTCTGTGGATCTAATCGGCCAAAAGCCGAACACCACAACTAAAAACAAAAATGCATATAAACATAAATAGAATAGAGGGGATGACAGATAGAGGGTGAGCACACATCGCTTCAAGCACATCAAACTATTTGCAAGAAAGACCATGGGTGCTCACTCTCTTCTGTCATCACCCTTTTACCTTTTTATCTTCTGGGATAATGCTTATGTGCCGAAATTCAGAAAAAGATACATGCTTATATGTTGTTGCTTGACATAGTAAGAAACCCTAATGTGCTGCTTTCCTCTTTTAGTAAAGCCCAATAAATATTTGGTAGGTGTTACTACTGTTCCGTAGCACGGGAACACACACTATTGAGTAAATTTGGTGTAACATGTGGAGGTTAGCCATGCCTTAAATAGACAATTCAATGACACTTTCCAGGCCCCTTGGAATAAATGTGGCTTATCTTAATTTATCTTCTCCACATTTTAAAATAGTTTCCAAAAGTGAGCCTCCGTGAAAGAGTTGTCAATGTTTTTCTCATCCTTCCTATCTTGGCACATACTTTAATACGGAGTACTAATTTTCAACAACAATACACAATTCCACCACAGCGAGAAAAAAGGGAGGAAGGATGCACACAGTTCCACCTTAACCAAAGGTAAAGTGATTGTTTCCGAAAAAAAAACCATCGACAATACTTTAAGGCTAAAATAATACTTGTTTTCTTATTATAAAAATTTAGAATACTCACAAGACGCACGAGATTGTTTATCTTAAGTTGCTTGATTAGTTATTGCCTTAATAAACGGTTTGAAGCACTTCAAAATAAGCCGGTAGTAGCCTAGTGTCTTATTTTAAAGTGTTTAATTACTTATACATAATTAGATAAACACATATCATTCAAATACTCCCAGCTAAAGGTACTTAGTTGTGTGTATACAGAACATAATAAGCAGATAAACAATTAGTTAACAAATCCCAAACACCCTCTTTTTCTCTAATAGCACTTCACTAACAGGACTCTAGCAAGATGCTAGAGGAGAAAAATTACATGTTACAACAAGTTTCAGATCATTGTGATCCAGTCTAACCACTTTGGTTTACAAGCTCTATGCCGATTGAAAATCCATTAATGAGAAAAAAAAAAACTTTTATCTTTTACAAGCGAGTCTTTTATTTCTTGAAGATTTCGAGTCAAAGTAAACCTGGTTCTTAAACCTCTGAAAAAATTTAAACCTCCAAAGACTCTCTCAGTCTATACACAATATGGAGCAAAAATTGTGATTAATTAACAAAAGAAATTGACATTAAAATGAAGACTTTCTCAAGAATGGTTTATCTTCCTTAATGTATTTGTTTGGCTTTTCACCTATTTGATAAATTTTTGCTTTTCTGAAAAAAAAATGTTTATTTGGTTCCAATGGAAGAAGTATTAGCAAAAGTCAGACCTAACAACCAACCTCTTAACTCATTTGTTTTACCAATGTTTTTCTTGTAATCCTAAATCATTAATTATCTCCAAGCAATTGCTAATCCTCTTTCATGCATGTCTTCTCACCATTCCTATAATGGTCTTCCTTATTAATGCATTTCTGCAAATTTCTGAAATACACTATGCAGTCACTGAATAGTCATGATCGACTTCTACGGTTCTACCATGATATATTGGATACTCCTCAAAACCTATGAAGATTTCGAAGGCTATAAACTAAACTCGACGTACCAAAATAAGTTTCACACGACAGAAAGTCACACTTTTATTTTTGTATAGAACACTGTAGATACTGAGATTCATAAATGGTTCATTGCACATGAAACGTATCTTAGACTCTTAGTAGAATATGTAGTAACAAAATAAACTTAAAGTCATTATATGTGCAATTTTTATTAACTCTTTAGTCAGAATATGTAAAATATNCAAAAAAAAACCATCGACAATACTTTAAGGCTAAAATAATACTTGTTTTCTTATTATAAAAATTTAGAATACTCACAAGACGCACGAGATTGTTTATCTTAAGTTGCTTGATTAGTTATTGCCTTAATAAACGGTTTGAAGCACTTCAAAATAAGCCGGTAGTAGCTAGTGTCTTATTTTAAAGTGTTTAATTACTTATACATAATTAGATAAACACATATCATTCAAATACTCCCAGCTAAAGGTACTTAGTTGTGTGTATACAGAACATAATAAGCAGATAAACAATTAGTTAACAAATCCCAAACACCCTCTTTTTCTCTAATAGCACTTCACTAACAGGACTCTAGCAAGATGCTAGAGGAGAAAAATTACATGTTACAACAAGTTTCAGATCATTGTGATCCAGTCTAACCACTTTGGTTTACAAGTTCTATGCCGATTGAAAATCCATTAATGAGAAAAAAACTTTTATCTTTTACAAGCGAGTCTTTTATTTCTTGAAGATTTCGAGTCAAAGTAAGCCTGGTTCTTAAACCTCCCAAAAAATTTAAACCTCCAAAGACTCTCTCAGTCTATACACAATATGGAGCAAAAATTGTGATTAATTAACAAAAGAAATTGACATTTAAAATGAAGACTTTCTCAAGAATGGTTTATCTTCCTTAATGTATTTGTTTGGCTTTTTACCTATTTGATAAATTTTTGCTTTTCTGAAAAAAAAAATGTTTATTTGGTTCCAATGGAAGAAGTATTAGCAAAAGTCAGACCTAACAACCAACCTCTTAACTCATTTGTTTTACCAATGTTTTTCTTGTAATCCTAAATCATTAATTATCTCCAAACAATTGCTAATCCTCTTTCATGCATGTCTTCTCACCATTCCTATAATGGTCTTCCTTATTAATGCATTTCTGCAAATTTCTGAAATACACTATGCAGTCACTGAATAGTCATGATCGACTTCTACGGTTTTTTTGGGTAAAGGGGAGTAATCCTGCACCCTGGTAAATATATTAGCCAAAAAAACTTTTAAGTACAATGGATATGGGTGAAGTCCCACATCTCAGCCCGTTACATAGGCTAAAAGCTTACATAACAAGATACTTCCTAATTTCTAACACTAGAAATCAAACCACAACTCAAATGATAACATAAGAACAACGAACTAAATTACTTCCTAAGGCCTTGAAGCTTGGTACCATACATGGCATTAAAAGCATCCAAATTACCGGGAAGATCATACACCTGGTTCGCATAATCATCGTAGTCATCATAATCTTGTTCAAACTCTTGCCCCCCACCAAAAAGATTAACAGACTCATCAAATGGGTTGGCAACCATCTCGTCTTCAGAATCAGACACCACAATTTGTCCCCACCTTTGAAAATGGGTTACCCCTTTTATTAGCAGAGGTCGAAGGGATAGGATGACCATCATCATCCACAAGAGTTGCTCTACCATCAATAAGTAGCTTTTTAAGCTTACCAATTTTCTCAGCAATAGGAGTAGAACCCTTACTAGACTCTTCCTCATTAACTTCCATTGTATTACCTGTCTTATTAGACTCATCCTTATTAACTTCTATTGTACTAGCTGTCTTACTAGACTCATCCACATTAACTTTCATTGAACTACCAGCATCCACATCCATGTTGTTATCATTAGACGGAGTACCAAAAGCATCCGCATCATCAATATTAAGGGCATCAAACTGATTAGATGTAGAAATCTTCGTTCCACTCGTACTAGGTACATTAGAAGCCCTCTTCTTAGTGCCATCTACCTTCTTAGTTTCAGTTAGAGTCTTCTTGGGTTGATACTGAAACTGTTTACCCACAACTGGTTTAGTAAACCCTCTATTACCCTAAGTTGTAGAACCACCTTGCTTACCTTTCTTTCTATTATTGACAGTCATGAAACCATCATTAGCAGACTTAGTAGATTGAACTGGAGGTGCAACGACTTTAGGACAATCACTCATAGTATGGCCAAAGATCTTACAGTTATCACACCGAGGTGGTTTCCATTCGTACTCAACCCGAATCTTTTCAATAGTCGAACCCGAACCATCAAGTAATGGTATCTCAACGGTGAGGCTTTCCCGAAGTACCTCATCCGACTTTACTTCGATCATGCATCTAGCAAAACTACTACGGCCCCACGATTCCTTGCACATTTGGCTTGTAAAAGCATCTAACCTTTTGGGCGTACCAATCAGTGTGGCAAGAAGACTGAGGCCATCATCAGAAAACATAGCAAGGGGAACATCATGGAACTTGACCCACACCGGGATGTTAATCAAATCCTCTTTAAGTAGATTTGTGTTCAAAGTCCAAGTTTTAAGAAGACTTCTACGGTTCTACCATGATATATTGGATACTCCTCAAAACCTATGAAGATTTCGAAGGCTATAAACTAAACTCGACGTACCAAAATAAGTTTCACACGACAGAAAGTCACACTTTTATTTTTGTATAGAACACTGTAGATACTGAGATTCATAAATGGTTCATTGCACATGAAACGTATCTTAGACTCTTAGAATATGTAGTAACAAAATAAACTTAAAGTCATTATATGTGCAATTTTTATTAACTCTTTAGTCAGAATATGTAAAATCCATTTCCTTTGTTGCTCGTATAGTAATTGCATTTAGGTGTTGTTTTAGAGTGTTTTTTGTTGTTTAGTGCTTCCATCTTCTAGCTTCTACCGAACTTTTAATATTTAGAAAATAATAGCCGCTAAAAAAATTGTTGGAATAGAAAGAGATCATGCAAATTGAAACTTTTAATTCGCATGGGCACCCATCAATTCAATCATGATTTATGATAAGGCGTATCTTGTGACGCATGCTTCGCATTTCTCTTTGCTATATTCGCATCCTATCTTTGCTTCACACTTTCAGCCATTTCAAATCATGTGTGACGTGTGTATTCCCTCTTCATACACGTGTCACTCTGGGTATCTTGCAATCAACATCTTTAACTCTGAGGCTCCCATTCATTTGAGGTCTTTACATGACGTACATCAGAAAACAATGTACATATGAAAATATGCATATATGATATTGAACTGTATAGACATAAATTATGTGACATTCAGATTACTAGCTTCTTAGATCGTTTGTCATGTTAATCAAATAACATCCACATCTTTACGTACGTATTAACCATTGATGTATATATTGCTCCAGTGGTATTACTCAACACTGTGATATGTTCTTATTAGAAATTAAAGAAATGAGATAAGAGCTAGTTTAATTATAGGAAATTCAAGTAAATAACGAATCACGAATTAATGAACCAAAAGGATTTGTTGTTAGAAAGATGAATTTTTACAATGTGAAAGAGAGGATTACAATTAACAAGCTAGGCTAAAAATGACAACGGAAAACAATTAACAAGCTAGGGTAAAGTGAATTTTTGCGGGAAAACCCGTTGGGGTTTAGTTCAAGTATGTTCTTGAGTGTTTGACTTTTCTAGTTGACTTTTGTTGACAATTTCTAACTCATATCAATGCTTCTCCATTTAAATGATTCGTATCCTCAAGAATCCCATAAGAACTGAGGAAACCTTGTGATCATATCATCAATCAACTCCCATGTACATCCTCTTGAACATCATTGAGCCTTGAACCAAGACATATTCAACTGTGGCATTGTTATTCTTGACCAACTTCCTTTCTCGAACACTTGTTGGTTGATCAACTAGTACATTATCATCATTCAATTGTGGCGGTTGTTTTTGCACCTTAGGATTATCACCCCTATGAAGCTTGAGTTGGGAAACATGAAATACTAGGTGGATTTGGGACTCACGTGGTAACTTCAACTTATAAGCTATCTTACCAATTCTAGGAATGACTTGATAAGGACCATAGTAACTAGGAGACAACTTATGATGCCAACTTTTCTCATAGTAACTTGTCTGTAAGGTTGTAGTTTAACATACACCAAATCATTCACTTCAAATTCTTTGTCACTCCTCTTTCTATCAGCCATGTTTTTCATTCTATCTTGTGATCTTTTCAAACAGAACTTAAGCAGAGAAACATCATCTTCTCTTGCACTTAGTGATCTGTCAACTACATCCACATTACTGTCACCTTGTACATAAGCTATATGAGGCAAAAAAGCTAGGTCATGTAGTACTTTAAAAGGGTTGTGTCGATAGCGGTATGGAAATTGGTGTTCTAGCAATATTCAGCTAGTGAAATCCATTGTACCGATTCTTTTGGTATTTCCTCTGTCATACACCTGAGATAGCATTCCAAACACCTATTGACTACCTCAGTTTCACCGTCAGTGTGTGGGAGATATGTAGTGGACATGTGTAGGCTCACATCTAACAGCTTGAACAACTCTTGCCAAAATCTACTCAAAAATACCTTATCTCTGTTACGTACAATGACTTTTGGAAGGCGATGTAACTTGTAGATGTTGTCTAAGAAGGCTTGAGCTACATGTACAGCAGTGTAAGCATAAGACAAAGGAATGAAATGATAGCCTATCCACCACCACCATAATAATAGTCTTCCCTTTAGGCACATGCAAACTATCAATGCAGTCCATACAGATCTATGACCAAACTCTTTTAGGGATAGGTAAGGGCTGCAAAAGACTAGGTAAAGCTTCTAATTCAGATTTGTTCAATTAGCATACTAAACATTTCTAACAAACTGCTTAATGTGTTTCTTCATCTTCTTCCAATATAGTAAGGCACACATGCTATGAGTAGTGACTATAACTCCTGAGTGGCCACCCACTGTTCCGGCATGAAAATACTCCATTAAATCTTGTTGCAGATTGATTTCATGTCCACCACCGATTTCCCCTTTCTTCTTAGCAGACCATTATTCCAAGTATAGTGTTTGGCACAAGTAGCCTCAGTTTGCAGTTTCAGTATAAGGTCTTGTATTTCAGTGTCATTAGTCCAACTCTCCACAATTCTTTGTTGTTCATCACTGGAGATTGTGGATAATACCATATGCAACAATTGAGCACTGCCTTCAACTCTCGATAAGGCATCAACACCATCATTCTCTTTTCGAAATTTCATAGTCAAATCCCATCAATTTAGGCAATCATTTCATTTGAGTAGGAGTTGTGATTCTTTGATCTAACACATACTTGAGACTGAAATGATATGTCTTGATTTTAAATACATATCAAGTAAGTAGCCCCTCCACTTGCCCAAAGCTTGCAGCATAGCTAAAAATTCCTTTTCATATGTAGACATTGGGAGAAAGTGTTGCTAAAATTAGTCACTAGATGACCTTGTTGTTGTAACACTGCTCCTATTCCCTCCCCTGAAGCATCAGTTTTAACCATAAATTCTTCCTCAAATTTGGGTAATTGTAAAACTCGAGCCCTTATCATAGCCTGCTTCAACTTGACAAAAGCTTGTTATGCCTCATTGTTCCAAACAAAGGCATTCTTCCTTAACAATTTAGTAAGATGATAACTAACCAAAGCATAGTCTTTGATGAACCTCTTATAATATCCTGAGTTACTTAAGAGTCTTTGGAATTGGCCATTCCTTTATAGCTTTGTTTTTTGCAGGATCAATAGCCATTCCTTTATCAGAAATAACATGGCCTAAGTATTCCACTTGTATGGTTCCAAAAACACACTTGCTAAGCTTGGTCATCAGCTTGTGATGTCTCATAGTCTGCAAAAACAATCTTAAGTATTCTATGTATGACTTCATGTTTGGATTGCACACCAAAATATCATCAAATTACACTAAAGTAAACCTTCTCAAAATTAGTTTAAACACTTCATTCATGAGAGCTTGGAAGGTAGATGGAGCATTGGTCAACCTAAATGGCATTACCAGAAATTCATAGTGTCCTTGGTGAGTCTTAGAAGCAGTCTTAGCAATGTCATCTGGAAACATTCTAAATTGATGATAACCAGATCTCAAATCCAACTTAGAAAAAACCTTAAACCCAAACAGCTCATCTATCAACTCTTCAATCAAGGGAATTGGAAATTTGTCTTTAATTTTATGTTTATTAAGCTGCTTATAATCAATACACGTTCTTCAACTACCATCTTTATTTTTAACCATAATCCCAGGAGAGCAAAAAGAACTTTGGATATGTCTTATTACACCAGAATCCAGTAACTCTTGTACAATCTTTTCAATTGCATCTTTTTGGTTGGGAGGGTACCTATAAGGTTATAATATTAATTGGTTGTGTTCCCTCCTTAAGTGGAATCCTGTGGTCATGACTTCTAAATGGTGGTAATTCCTCAGGCATAGCAAAAGCATCTGCATACTCACTTAATAAGGACTGCATAGTCATTGGGAGAGAATTGATATATTCAACACTGATTCAGAATACACACATAGAACCATGGATGATAACTGAGCTTGTGGCTCCACATTCCTTCCCAATTGTTTAACATGTAACCATTCAAGTGCACCATTTTGAGTTTCTCTCAAGTTAATCATCTTGCCATTATACATAAAGCCCATTTTCAAGTAATTAAAACTGCAAGTGATATTACCCAAAGTAGATAACCACTGAATACCAACATTTCACATCCACCCAATAGTAATATCATCATATCAACACATAATTCTTCACTTTGAAGCCTCATTTGCCACAGTTACTTGTAAAGGACAAATTCTCTTCATCTGATATTCCAATTTCTTTGGAGTATTGAAATCTACAAATTTGTGAGTGATACCTGAGTCTATGAGTATGTGAATCATATGTTTGCCCACATAACCAATCACCCTCATTGTCTGAAAAGTATTTCTACCAATTAATGCATTCAAAAAAATATGAGGGGCAGTTTCTTCTTCTTCATTCATCAATTAAGAACATCTGTCAATTCACAATTTATATCCTCCATCTCGGCTTCCCATTCACCTCCATTATCAACATCATTTGCTATAACTTCCAAGGAATACATCTAACTTGGATACTTATGGCCATGTACAAATCTTTTATCACAGTAAAAACAAAGGTTTTTTGCCCCCTTTTTCTTCCAACTCTTTTTGTGTCAATTGTTTCCTAATTGGTGAATTTTAGAAGTGAAAGCTCTATTTCTCCAAATTGAGTTAGGTGTGTGCAAATTCATATGTTTAGGATTGTTTGGATATACAAAATTTGACCGATTAAACCTTGGAGTGTGCAAACTCAATTGTTTCCTAATTGGTGAAATTTTAGAAGTGGAAGCTCTATTTCTCCAAATTGAGTTAGGTGTGTGCAAATTCATATGTTTAGGATTGTTTGGATATACAAAATTTGACCGATTAAACCTTGGAGTGTGCAACAACAGCATTCTATTTTTGTTTTTATAGCATTCAAATTGGCTTCCTACATTTTTGCTAGACCATATAAAAATTGGCTTCCTACATTTTTGCTAGACCATATAACTCGGTTAATGATCTAGGTTTAACCATCCTAACAGCCACTTCTACATCATTTTTAATCCAGCCAAAAAGAAACTTATAGATTGTTCCTCAGTTACCTCCACTCTACACAACAACTTGTCATATTTATCAATTATTCTTGCACTGTCTTAACATGTTTAATCTTTTTGATTTAAGACAAAGGGTCATCATAAGCTAATCCATATCTTTGCGAAATAGCTTGCCTATACACCCCCAAGTCACATTTTCCACTATAATTCTCACAAACTGTCTATGTCACATCAATGCTATGTCATGTAAGTGAATAGAATGAGGTTTACCTTATTATCATCAGCAATATTGTCCAACATTGAAAATTGCTCACACTTAAACAACCACCCTCTAACATCATCACCCCCAAATTTAAGATACTCAATCTTGGTCACCCTATTGAATTGCATACCTTACATTCAACTTCACCAAGTTGTCTCACCATACACCCCCATTATCAGTTGCAGTCACATTTCTTAACTCTGCTCTCATATTCTCCAATCCTCCCTCATCAAAGCCGCTATAGTATCTCTTAAAGATTCCCTATAATCTTCATCAAGAACAACACCTGACCTTTTTTGAGTAGGCATTTTACCAAAAATTGCTCAAGAACTCAATACACAACTTTCAAGAGTGTAACTAACTTCAAAATTTTGTTACTAACTACAAAAGAATGTAACTGATTACTGGCTCTTGACTCAATGACACGTGTTTTGGATTGGGAAATGAAAAGAAGAGTTTATTTCGTGCGTATTTTGGATTGGGCGCGAAAAAAATGAAATTATTGGATAACGATGGTTCTTGATGGTGTTTATAACATTATCATAACAGAATCTTGTGAATGTATCTAGCCAAGATCATTGCTCTAATACCAAATGATATATGTTAGATGACTAGGTTAGTTGGCCCAAGCCTAAGGTTTAGGTTAAGATTGCTTGTTCACAAAGCTATGTGTTTGTTATCAATAAATATGCAAGCTTTCTTATGTAAACACAAAAACACAATTGAATAAAATATCTATTTGCTATTGTACATGTTATCGGAGCTTTAGGTTCAACCAACCACAAAATAGTTATCCTTCGGTCATCGGCTACTAGCTGATGATTCGGAGGCATCTTGATTTATTTACTTTTTTCCGCTTTATATTTTCGTTTTATTAGTTCTTTCATCTCATTCGAATCATAAACCCTAGAACAGAAAAACTCTAACCGTCATAACACATCCCATATTATATTGATTTAGCCATCAATCAACAAAATATGTCTCATCAACATTACTTTTTGTTTTACTGCCGAAGATAATTGTCATTTTCAAACATAATTGGTCAAAAAATTGCCACTCGTACCTAAAGGAAAAGCAAGCCATGACGTAAAAAAAAGTCACGCAAAGGAGGAAGCCGCAAGCAGCAAACAACTATGCTGTCGAATACAATTATACATTCATTTTAAAAAACATCAAAGAAGATGATAGAAGAAAAAGGAAGAAGCGACTTCAACATATGTTCCGTGTTTGGATGCCTCACGTTCAAACTGTGGGGGATTGTTAGATGACTAGGTTAGTTTGCCCAAGCCTGAGGTTTAGGGTTGAGATTGCTTGTTCACAAAATTATGTGTTTGTTATAAATACATATATGCAATCTTTCTTATGTAAACACACAAGACAATTCAATAAAAGATCTATTTGCTATTTTACAATATGTTCTTATCAGAAATCAAAAAAATGAGATAAGAACTAGTTCAATAATAGGATATTCAAGTAAAGAATGAATCACGAATTAATGGACCAAAAGGATTTGTTATTAGAAAGATGAATTGTTTACAATGTGAAATAGAGAATTACAATCAACAAGCTAGACTAAAAATGACATCTGAATGAGTTTTCTATACTATGAAAATAAGGAAAACCCGTTTGGGTTTAGTTCTTTCATCTTTGAGCGTTTGACTTTTGTAGTTGACTTCTGTTTTGATTTTTGTTAGCCATTTTTAGCTTTTATCGCACTGCAAGTGTTTAGTAAAAGTTTACTGTTAAGAGAATTATTTTAGAAATTTTTACAATTCTCAAGTCTATCTAAAGGAGATTTAGTAAAGTGATTGAGCGAATGTGTTGTTTATTTGTTGGACAGAGAAAATGGATTCATTATCTGGATATGGGTACCATTCAGCTCATACATGGGCTCAGTCCATCTAACCATGGCCTTAGACCCTAAGGCCCATGTAGCGTGTGGCGTCGATCACCAAACCAAAGTCGTGGACTGACCCAATAACATAAAAATCAGCATGTGCTCGTGGTGAAAGTTATTTGTATCCCATAAGTTGACTCTTAATAAAGACGCACAATTCAAATCATTTTTTACCAATGTGAAACGAGATGATGATACAACTGACATTCTTGTAGATCGAGTTCCTGATCGAGACTCCTTTGAGATATCATTATGCGTGCGAGAACCACTTGAATGGAGGAATCGATTATATTTCGTCCTTGGTTCCCCATGGCCGTTGATCTGTATGAATCAAGACCCGACCCGGCCCGGCTCGCCCGAAATTGGTCGATTCGGAATTGGCTGTTCATTTTTAACAAAAGGGATCTATTTTTGGCAAAATAATTGTACAAAACAAGACGTTATAATATGCGTCTAATTAAGTGACAATTTTATATTTACCCAATATAAACACTATAATATTATATTTATTGAAAACATGCTTTAACTAAATTTATATCATGCATTTAAAACTTGTCTTTTAAGTATATATCAATGTTTAGATTAAATATATATGAAATTATCCCTTTAATTAATTAATTTGAGATAGTTTTAAAGGTGCATGACCATTTGGCTATTATTAGACTTTGTTAAATAAGTTGAACACTATGTGTGTGAATGTGACAAAAAGACTTTTATAAAGAGTTGGCCTCCAAACCCTCTGTTATTTCTTACACGTTTAGAAATTTTGTTTCTAATTCTGTCAATTCATCTATATCCAATCTCCTTGAGTCCTTGGCGATAAGATAAATTTACACCTTCGTTTGATCCACTTAAAAAATCAATCATATGATCTGGGACGGACCTATATGGAAGTCAGGTGTGGCACGGGTCACACCTGATTTCGAATCATGAAGTGTAAATTTTTTGAAAAGTATCGTTTTTTGGTATGTATAACGCCCAATGTTATATGTAAGCTACTTTATTTCTATGTGATGCAACTTTAGTCGAAAATGCTTAATAGTGCAAATTTTAGAACTTGTGATAAAAGAAAAATTATACAAGATCCTCATAAAAAAAAATTTGTTCAATGTCCTATTAAAAATCCTAAGTCTGTCTTTACATCTAATTAGTGTATACTGTATCATCACATATATTGATAACTTGATATCATAGGTTATTAAATTAAAGATGTTAACTTATTAAAGCTTCTTCAAATTACTTATTTGCTATAACTTTTAACATGCTGAACAAACCTTTTGTTTATCAATGAATTGAGCATGCTCAAATCTTTAGAACAAAAAGCCCCACTCACATCAAATATATATTTTAGACAAAAATACACCGTTGGTCCCTGAACTTTCCACAAAACATCGCCATGCACCCTAAGTTTCCAAAAACGTCGTGGTGCGTCCAAAACTTGGGAAATTTAGGCCATCTAATATTAATTGGTTGTGTTCCCTCCTTAAGTGGAATCCTGTGGTCATGACTTCTAAATGGTGGTAATTCCTCAGGCATAGCAAAAGCATCTGTATACTCACTTAATAAGGACTGCATAGTCATTGGGAGAGAATTGATATATTCAACACTGATTCAGAATACACACATAGAACCATGGATGATAACTGAGCTTGTGGCTCCACATTCCTTCCCAATTGTTTAACATGTAACCATTCAAGTGCACCCTTTTGAGTTTCTCTCAAGTTAATCATCTTGCCATTATACATAAAGCCCATTTTCAAGTAATTAAAACTGCAAGTGATATTACCCAAAGTAGATACCCACTGAATACCAACATTTCACATCCACCCAATAGTAATATCATCATATCAACACATAATTCTTTACTTTGAAGCCTCATTTGCCACAGTTACTTGTAAAGGACAAGTTCTCTTCATCTGATATTCCAATTTCTTTGGAGTATTGAAATCTACAAATTTGTGAGTGATACCTGAGTCTATGAGTATGTGAATCATATGTTTGCCCACATAACCAATCACTCTCATTGTCTGAAAAGTATTTCTACCAATTAATGCATTCAAAAAAATATGAGGGGCAGTTTCTTCTTCTTCATTCATCAATTAAGAACATCTGTCAATTCACAATTTATATCCTCCATCTCGGCTTCCCATTCACCTCCATTATCAACATCATTTGCTATAACTTCCAAGGAATACATCTAACTTGGATACTTATGGCCATGTACAAATCTTTTATCACACTAAAAACAAAGGTTTTTTGCCCCCCTTTTCTTCCAACTCTTTTTGTGTCAATTGTTTCCTAATTGGTGAAATTTTAGAATTGGAAGCTCTATTTCTCCAAATTGAGTTAGGTGTGTGCAAATTCATATGTTTAGGATTGTTTGGATATACAAAATTGACCGATTAAACCTTGGAGTGTGCAACAACAGCATTCTATTTTTGTTTTTATAGCATTCAAATTACTTCCTACATTTTTGCTAGACCATATAACTCGGTTAGTGATCTAGGTTTAACCATCCTAACAGCCACTTCTACATCATTTTTAATCCAGCCAAAAAGAAACTTATAGATTGTTCCTCAGTTACCTCCACTCTACACAACAACTTGTCATATTTATCAATTATTCTTGCACTGTCTTAACATGTTTAATCTTTTTGATTTAAGACAAAGGGTCATCATAAGCTAATCCATATCTTTGCGAAATAGCTTGCCTATACACCCCCAAGTCACATTTTCCACTATAATTCTCACAAACTGTCTATGTCACATCAATGCTATGTCATGTAAGTGAATAGAATGTGGTTTACCTTATTATCATCAGCAATATTGTCCAACATTGAAAATTGCTGAACCAAAAATTAAATTTTCCCTCTTCTAAAACCGACTCTCTCCTATGGCGATTAATCCCTAACTTTTCTCTTCATCGTACAAGACTAAATCGACCCTAATACTTCTGTTTCATGCATCTTCTTGTTTAATTTATTGATCAAACACCTGTTTATCATTATCTTACTCAGTTTGGTGTGCGAATTAGTGTTGTTTAGGTCTGTTTTTCTCAATCGCAAAGTTAAGGGTTTTAACCGATTTTTATAATCCCTAATCCTTTGTAATCGGTTCTGCCATTTATTCTATATTCTGCGTCGATTGAACTATTTGATCGACAGCTATTATGGTTGGTGGTTAGCTTGTGGTGGTGCTCGTATAAACCCTAACTGTATTGTTAGGGTTTCTTTGTGGTCGTTTAATATTGTTTTCTGTACGTGGGTAATTAGAGAGAGATGAATAAGGGTTTCCTTAGTAATACTAGTAAGGTTAATACTGATCCAATTAGTGTTGTTGTTGGCTCTAACGTGAGCTCTTGTGCTCCTTTTGCTACGGATTCATCTGAGACACATGCTACTGATGCGAAGCTTGTTTCACTAGACAAGGATTCGTCTTCTAATGGCTCTAAACAACCTAATGTGGAACAATTGATTGCTAATGCGCATAAGAAGTTTGATGAAGCTATGGATAAAATTCAAAGTGATATTGTTGCTAATAAGGATTATGAAGTTAATGCAACAAATACTCCTCCTTCGAGCTTTAGTGGTCCTAATGCTCCCAAGGTTGATACTACGAGTGGTACTGGAGTGAAGTCGGTTTCTTACGCGGGTGCTACTTCTAATGAACCTCAGAAACATGTGTCTAACTTTCGGAGGTTGGAATGTAGCAAAAAGAAGAATGATGTTGACCTTTCAGTTCCAATGAAAGTAGTGGAAGAGGTGAACGAGAGGTTTGAGAATACTCTCTACGGTTACTTCCTTGGTCAACGCCTTGCGTTTCCTGTTGTTGATTACTATGTACGCAATGCATGGGCAAAGTTTGGTGTGCAAAAGGTAATGATGAATGCAAAGGGGTTCTTCTTCTTTAAGTTCACTTCGAAGAAAGGTGTTGATGATGTGCTTGAAAACGGTCCTTGGTTGATCAGAAATGTTCCTATTATTCTTAAACCATGGAATTTGAACACAAATCTACTTAAAGAGGATTTGACTAACATCCCGGTGTGGGTCAAGTTCCATGATGTCCCCCTTGCTATGTTTTCTGATGATGGCCTCAGTCTTCTAGCCACACTGATTGGCACGCCCAAAAGGTTAGATGCTTTTACAAGCCAAATGTGCAAGGAATCGTGGGGCCGTAGTAGTTTTGCTAGATGCATGATAGAAGTGAAGTCGGATGAGGTGCTTCGGGATAGCCTCACTGTTGAGATACCATTATTTGATGGTTCCGGTTCGACTATTGAGAAGATACGGGTGGAGTACGAATGGAAACCACCTCGGTGTGATAACTGTAAGATCTTTGGTCATACTCTGAGTGATTTTCCTAAAGTTGTTGCACCTCCAGTTCAACCTACTAAGTCTGTTAATGATGGTTTCACGACTGTCAATAATAGGAAGAAAGGTAAGCTTGGTAGTTCTACAACGCAGGGTAAACGAGGGTTTTCTAAACCTGCAGTGGGTAAGCAGTTTCAGTATCAACCCAAGAAGACTACACCTGAACCTCAGAAGGTGGAGGGCACCAAGAAGATGGCTTCTGATGTGCCTAGTACGAGTGGAACGAAGATTTCTACATCTAATCAGTTTGCTGCCCTTAATATGGATGATGAGGATGCTTTTGGTATTCCGTCTAGTGATAACAACAAGGATGTGGATGCTGGTAGTTCAATGGAAGTTACTGCGGATGAGTCTAGTAAGACAGCTAGTACAATAGAAGTTAATAAGGATGAGTCTAATAAGACAGGTAATACAATTGAAGTTAATGCGGAGGAGTCTAGTAAGGGTTCTACTCCTATTGTTGAGAAAATTGATAAGCTTGAAAAGCTACTTATTGATGGAAGAGCTACTCTTGTGGATGATGATGGTCATCCTATTCCGTCGACCTCTGCCACCAAAAGGGTTAACCCATTTTCAAAGGTGGGAAATATTGTGTTTTCTGATTCTGAAGACGAGGTGGTCGCTAACCCCTTTGATGAGTCTGCTAATCTTTTTGGTGGGGGGCAAGAATTTGAACAAGATTATGATGACTATGACTACGATGACTATGCGAACCAGGTGTATGATCTTCCCGGTAATTTGGATGCTTTTAATGCCATGTATGGTACCAAGCTTCAAGGCCTTAGGAAGTAATTTATTTCGTTGTTCTTATGTTATCATTTGAGTTGTGGTTTGATTTATAGTTAAGAAATTAGGAAGTATCTTGTTATGTAAGCTTTTAGCCTATGTAACGGGCTGAGATGTGGGACTTCACCCATATCCATTGTACTTAAAAGTTTTTTGGCTAATATATTTACCAGGGTGCAGGATTACTCCCCTTTACCCAAAAAAAACAAATGGCTCCATTCACGTCACTATTTTCTTCCTGATGCCTAAATACCAAATATTAATTGGGTTTTCTTCAACGAACATCAAACCATATTTTACTATTCATAAACAAAACAAACGATTTCTTTTGGTACAATCTAATGCTTACACCTGGGAGGGTCTTTAAGGTACAAGGTGCTCCATATTCAGATAACCCTAAAAATAGTTTTTTTATTGCATAAAATATAAGAAGACATGTTTATTTCGAATCAAATGAAGTATTTTTATAGCGTAGGAGTTATGGTCATAAAAATCAGAAAATAATTGTAGCCGAGATAGAATTCATGTGAAGTGCCAATGGTTTGTGTTGGTGCTTGGGAGACAAAGGTGGCATATTAATATCTTCACGTATCTCATTATTTCGTAGAGTAAATTGTTCACTTCTAAATCATAATAATAGTATTAAATTTCTAGAGAAAAAACAACGCATAACTAAACCACGTATAAATAGAAAATATTTTCTTCCTGAACTCTCACAATCAAGCTTGTTGAATTTTATGCATAAGTGCCTTTGAAAAACAAACATGTATGATGCACCCATACAACGTCTAATAAACAATTGAGGCATTCTTTCAATGCAATCGCTCCTCTAACACAAATATTCAACTGAGCGGTTAAGAAGACTTTTAGGGGGCGTTTGGTTCGCCGTAATCTAACGTAATTAGATGTAATTGTAATTTGATTACATTACGTAGGCTGTTTGTTTCGTAGAATGGAGGGAATTGTAATTCAGATTACATTACGTAGGCTGTTTGGTTTGCGTTGTAATTGTAATTCAGCCATTACAATTACATCAAAAGAGGGAATTCAGATTACATAGGATGTTGGATGGAAAGTTTTGAATTACGTTGTAATTCAGAATTATTACTAGTTATAATGCCCGCGCACGCGCGGGTTTTTTTTTAAATTTTTTGAAATAATTATTTAAAAATTCTAATCCTATTGTTAATTGCATCTTATCTATATTTTTTGTATTTATCTTCTACTTGTGTTGTGGATAAATATAAAATGTTACATAATAAGAAAATATATATATATTTTTTAAATATCTTATCTATATTTTTTGTATTTATCTTCTACTTGTGTTATGGATAAATATAAAATGTTA
>LBNU01019101.1:64105-75747 GCA_014162995.1 Artemisia annua
ACAAGAGTATGATGACTATGATGATTATGCGAACCAGGTGTATGATCTTCCCGGTAATTTGGATGCTTTTAATGCCATGTATGGTACCAAGCTTCAAGGCCCTAGGAAGTAATTCATTTCGTTGTTCTTGTTATCATTGAGTTGTGGTTTGATTTCTAGTTTTTAGAAATTAGGAAGTATCTTGTTATGTAAGCTTTTAGCCTATGTAACGGGCTGAGATGTGGGACTTAACCCATATCCATTGTACTTAAAAGTTTTTTGGTTAATATATTTACCAGGGTGCAGGATTACTCCCCTTTACCCAAAAAAACATTGAAAATTGCTCACACTTAAACAACCACCCTCTAACATCATCACCCCCAAATTTAAGATACTCAATCTTGGTCAACCTATTGAATTGCATACCTTACATTCAACTTCACCAAGTTGTCTCACCATACACCCCCATTATCAGTTGCAGTCAAATTTCTTAACTCTGCTCTCATATTCTCCAATTCCTCCCTCATCAAAGCCGCTATAGTATCTCTTAAAGATTCCCTATAATCTTCATCAAGAACAACACCTGACCTTTTTTGAGTAGGCATTTTACCAAAAATTGCTCAAGAACTCAATACACAACTTTCAAGAGTGTAACTAACTTCAAAAATTTGTTATTAACTACAAAAGAATGTAACTGATTACTGGCTCTTGACTCAATGACACGTGTTTTGGATTGGGAAATGAAAAGAAGAGTTTATTTCGTGCGTATTTTGGATTAGGCGCGAAAAAAATGAAATTATTGGATAACGATGGTTCTTGATGGTGTTTATAACATTATCATAACAGAATCTTGTGAATGTATCTAGCCAAGATCATTGCTCTAATACCAAATGATATATATTAGATGACTAGGTTAGTTGGCTCAAGCCTAAGGTTTAGGTTAAGATTGCTTGTTCACAAAGCTATGTGTTTGTTATCAGTAAATATGCAATCTTTCTTATGTAAACACAAAAACACAATTCAATAAAATATATATTTGCTATTGTACATGTTATCGGAGCTTTAGGTTCAACCAACCACAAAATAGTTATCCTTCGGTCATCGGCTACTAGCTGATGATTCGGAGGGACCTCGATTTATTTATTTTTTTCTGCTTTATATTTTCGTTTTATTAGTCCTTTCATCTCATGGAATCATAAACCCTAGAACACAAAAACTCTAGCCGTTATAACATATCCCATATTATATTGATTTAGCCATTAATCAACAAAATTTGTCTCATCAACCTAACTTTTTGTTTTACTGCCGAAGATCATTGTCATTTTCAAAAATAATTACCACTCCTACCTAAAGGAAAAGCAAGCCATGACGTAAAAAAATGTCACGCAAAGGAAGAAGCCGCAAGCAGCAAACAACTATGTTGTCGAATACAATTATACATTCGTTTTAACAAAACATCAAAGAAGATGATAGAAGAAAAAGCAAGAAGAGACTTCAACATATGTTCCAGTTTGTCTGTTCGGAAGCCTCACGTTCAAATTGCGGGGGAGTGTTAGATGACTAAGTTAGTTGCCCCAGCCTGAGGTTTAGGGTTAAGATTGTTTGTTCACAAAGTTATGTTTGTTATAAATACATATGCAATCTTTCTTATGTAAACGCAAAATGACAATTCAATAAAAGATCTATTTGCTATTTTACAATAAGTTCTTATCCGAAATCAAAGAAATGAGATAAGAACTAGTTCAATAATCGGGTATTCAAGTAAAGAATGAATCACGAATTAATGAACCAAAAGGATTTGCTATTAGAAAGATGAATTGTTTACAATGTGGAATAGAGAATTACAATCAACAAGCTAGGCTAAAAATGAAATCTGAATGAGTTTCTATACAATGAAAATGAAAGGGTAAAGTGAATTTGGGAAGGAAAACCCGTTTGGGTTTAGTTCTTTCATCTTTGAGCGTTTGACTTTTGTAGTTGACTTCTGTTTTGATTTTTGTTGGCCATTTTTAGCTTTTATCGCACTGCAAGTGTTTAGTAAAAGTTTACTGTTAAGAGAATTATTTTAGAAATTTTTACAATTCTCAAGTCTATCTAAAGGAGAGCACGTTTGGTATGTTACTAAGGGAATGAAACAATGACTTTGATAGTCATTGCAAGTGTTTGTTTAAGACTGTTGGGCCCACCACTATGACTATGAAAGTCACATATTTTCCATACTCCATATATGGCTAGAGAGGGGGGAATGGATTCTTTCATAGTTGAGGGACCCACCACTACTATCAAACTCATTCCCATTGTCATTCCTCGCAGCATACCAAACGCACCGTAAATTAAAGTGCTTGAGCGAATGTGTTGTTTATTGGACAGAGAAAATGGATTCATTATCTGGATATGGGTACCATTCGGCTGATTAGATGATACTTAGATACATGGGCTCAGTCCACCTAACCATGACCTTAGGACCCTAAGGCCCACATGTAGAGATCAAAGATTTTTTTAAAAAATATTCACATCAACACGTTCTACGTAGGTTATTTGGTTATCTTTTTAATCAATACACTGGCGTCGATCACCAAACCAAAGTCGTGGACTGACCAATAACATAAAAATCAGCATATATTACTCGTGGTGAAAGTTATTTGTATCCCATAAGTTGACTCTTATAAAAGACGCACAATTCAAATCATTTTTTACCAATGTGAGACGAGATGATGATACAACTGACATTCTTGTAGATCGAGTTCCTGATCGGGACTCCTTTGAGATATCATTATGCGAGCGAGAACCACTTGAATGGAGGAATCGATTATATTTCGTCCTTTGTTCGCCATGGCCATTGATCTTTATGAATCGAGACCCGGCCCGGCTCGCCCGAAATTGGTGGATTCGGAATCGGCTGGTCAGCTTTAACAAAAGAGATCTATTTTTGGCAAAATAATTGTATAAAACAGGACGTTATAATATGCATTTAATTAAGAGACAATTTTATATTTACCCAATATAAACACTATAATATTATATTTATTGAAAACATGCTTTAACTAAATTGTATATCATGCATTTAAAACTTGTCTTTTAAGTATATATCAATGTTTAGATTAAATATATATGAAATTATCCCTTTAATTAATTAATTTGAGATAGTTTTAAAGGTGCATGACCATTTGGCTATTATTAGACTTTGTTAAATAAGTTGAACACTATGTGTGTGAATGTGACAAAAAGACTTTTATAAAGAGTTGGCCTCCAAACCCTCTGTTATTTCTTACACGTTTAGAAATTTTGTTTCTAATTCTGTCAATTCATCTATATCCAATCTCCTTGAGTCCTTGGCGATAAGATAAATTTACACCTTCGTTTGATCCACTTAAAAAATCAATCATATGATCTGGGACGGACCTATATGGAAGTCAGGTGTGGCACGGGTCACACCTGATTTCGAATCATGAAGTGTAAATTTTTTGAAAAGTATCATTTTTTGGTATGTATAACGCCCAATGTTATATGTAAGCTACTTTATTTCTATGTGATGCAACTTTAGTCGAAAATGCTTAATAGTGCAAATTTTAGAACTTGTGATAAAAGAAAAATTATACAAGATCCTCATAAAAAAAAAATTTGTTCAATGTCCTATTAAAAATCCTAAGTCTGTCTTTACATCTAATTAGTGTATACTGTATCATCACATATATTGATAACTTGATATCATAGGTTATTAAATTAAAGATGTTAACTTATTAAAGCTTCTTCAAATTACTTATTTGCTATAACTTTTAACATGCTGAACAAACCTTTTGTTTATCAATGAATTGAGCATGCTCAAATCTTTAGAACAAAAAGCCCCACTCACATCAAATATATATTTTAGATAAAAATACACCGTTGGTCCCTGAACTTTCCACAAAACATCGCCATGCACCCTAAGTTTCCAAAAACGTCGTGGTGCGTCCAAAACTTGGGAAATTTAGGCCAAATGCGTCCCTTGACCAGTTTTGTCTCGGTCAACGCTCATATTTTGGTATATTCCCAAGGGTATAGTAGGCAAATCACATTTATCACCACACCATGGTTAAATCTAACATGACATTTGACTTTAGATAGCAAGTGTGTACTTCACTCTAGTAAATCAACCAAGAGTGATATTTTAGTGACCAACTATGAACTTTACTTGGCAACCCGTTTCCCTTTTGTGTTATTTGCTTTGGTTATGCATTAGATAAATAGGTTTGACTTAGGGAAGTCAAACCGATAGAGGTTACAATTGGTGGCATTAGATAAATAGGTTTGACTCATGGAAGTCATTACGGGGCATAAACAACTAAATATTGTCAATAAAGGGGGTGTTTGATTTTGCTCGTACGAAATTTATATCCACTGTGTTTGGTTTTCCTCATATGATAGGGTGTTTGGTTTTTGCCGTTACAAACAGTACATAAAAGGGGTGTTTGGTTTGTTATATTCGCTTGTTCCCTCCCACTGTCAACAGTAACATCATACAAGTTTTTGATAATAAATCCACCATTGTCCATACAATAACATTTAATGATCAAAAGCCTTTGCATTTTGCCCTCAAACCACTGTCTTTGGATTTGCGGACATAAAGGGGTGTTTGTTTTTGGTCATAAGAACAGTACACAAAATAGGATAATACAAGAAGATTAAACGCTAAAACATAGATTTATATATGCATCATAGTGGCAATTAGACTACAAGAACATTAAAATCCTAAAAAAAAGAACCCAAAAGACCCCATTAACCTACCCCTGGAAATACCCTAAAGACCCCATTACACTAATTATTTTCAGCCATTTGCTTAACAAAACCTTCCTGCATGCGAATACCAGCATCAGCTTCACCATAACATCTTGATCAAACGTGCAAGAAGGTCGATTTCAATGGCTTGGGTTTTTCTTAACGCCTCCAAACATTCGAGCGCCACACCACGCGGTCCCAAAGCTTCATTCTCCTGAATCAGCTCCCTACGCTTTGGTATCATCCTCTTGAGATAATCAATAGCGGTACGAATAAGGTTTTTAAAAAACCCTGCTTCAACAGCCTCTTGACCAAACCAGAGGCTCATACGATCATGTAATCGTGGTGAATCGGCCACTTCCATGAGTTCATTCAACATTGAGAAATCTTCTTCCATGGGGAAATGTGTGAGGAAAATCTTGTTGATGGGTTTATTGGGTTACGCGCTAAAGTTAATACCGTCTCAGTGAAGAGACGGTGAAGGGGTTTAATAACAAATTGTATTTCATACTTGGTTCCTAAGGTTGTCTACATTTTCGTGACCGTAGGTAAAATTCCCGCCCAAAATTTAGTGACGTGTTCACAATATGCTACATTGAGTTTACAAGCTTAGGGACCTACGGTGTAATTTCAGCAAAATTAATGGCACCCTATTAAATCCTTACCGACCCATATGAAAGTCAAAGACAATATATTCATTACTAAAAATACAAAAAAATAGACACAAAATGAATACATATAACAAATAAATTATGGTTAATTTCGTGTCTTTGCATATCCAGTCACAAGTCATACGTATTGTGTAAAAATATTTTTTTCCACCTTTGACTCACAAGTGGCATTCGCAATTTTATCTTTAGAAAGTTAAACTTGAAAGAGTAAAGGTCACTAACCATTTTTAGTTAGACTTTCAAAAGTCAAAATTGAAAATGGTAAATGTGACTTGTTTAATAATTTTTTCATAATGATCTCAATTACAAAGTTAAAAGTACAGATTCTAAATTGGATTTAATAATGGAATGGCAATTTTGACTTTAGTTAGTAAAAATGCAAATGCCAATTAACCTTTACCATTTGTACGTTTGACTTCCTAAAGTCAAACTTGTCATTGCATTTGGTGAGCAACATAGGCAGTATATAAAGTCAACATTCGAATCACACACATATTCACAACCAACTAGTTAATAGCAACATAGTTATACGAAAATAGTTGTCTTAGGGTATTCAACCCATACATAAACTACAAGCCGTAAAAGAATTCTACCCCGGCTGTGGGGGAAGCTCGATGGAGTTTCAACAGCCTCCATGCCAAGTCCAAGTTCAACTTGATGTTTTCATTCTCATCAGGACTCAAATTGCATTCATGGATATAAATTTTCTTCAGTAAGGGGGAACATGCAAGTATGAACCTTAAATGGCTATTTCATTCTCTGTTTTAGGGAAAGAGCGAAACACCACACTTTGAAGCTGGCCCGTGGTGATTGTGTTGATGGTTACATCAAATGAATCAATATCCAAAGTGTGAAAACGTAGAGGGGGTGAATACGTTACCGTTTAAAAACTTTATTACTTGTTGTATCAAATGTCCATTTTTAGCTTGTTCTGATATGAAAGATGTTACTTGTCATTTATGACTAACATAACTTAAAACATGTTATCACACAAGTACAATCAACAAGTCACAACACAAACAATCACATAATGCAAACATCAAAGTAAAGTAATAAGTAAAAGGAAAGTGCAAACCGAACACGAAGATTTATAGTGGTTCGGTCACGGATCTCCTCTCCGCGCTACTTTGATGACTTCAAGATCTTGTAACCTTCTTCGTTGATCATGAAGTATGATATGCTTACAACAATGATGAATGTTAGCAACATTATGATCATTATGTAAAGGGTGAATCATGTGTGTTTCTACATGGTTAGCTACTGATTTAGATATATGTTTTATGATAGAGAGGATGTATGTTCAAAAACATCAACCAAATGAGAAAACCATGGGCTGCTATTTATAGCCAAAGGCTTCAGCAGACCCACGGATCCGGCGGAACCCTTTTGAGGGTTCCGCCCCTTATGCCCGAAGGTTCCGCCCCTTATGCCCGAAGGTTCCGCCAGAACCAGACATACTAATATTCACAATAACTTTCAATATCTACCAATGTCACATCAAGTTTACTTCTAGTCAAACACACAATAGATAAATCCAAAATGCGTAAGAGATCTTATGGAAAGTCAAACACTCAACCTTTCCATAAATGCACATGATGTGATGTATATATATTCCTTTTTTAAGTTTAAGATATATATGAAAGTAAACTTGTATATATTGCCTAAGTAATGTTGTTATAGTAAGTTAATGAGTTACTAAAAATGTTTGATTCCTAATGTCATCACAGTTTTATCATTTGTAAAACTTACTAATATTACTTTAACACCTAAAGTGGCACTTATTCTATTTGACCCCTAAAGTGCACTTTGACACTTAAAATACTTAAAGACCCTAAAAGTATTTTAGTCATTCTAAATGGTTGGTCAAGGGGTTTGATCATAATGCTACATAACAAACATGTACGAACCTGTGTTGTAGCATACGATGACTCGAGACGTTGAGAGGTGTTGAATGTTTGTTGAGACAAAGTATGATTACAAGTAACTTGTACATTTTACGTTATGTATCAAGTTATACGTTTGTCATCAATCAAAACAAACGAGACTGTATAGATTAAATATCGTAATATTTGCACTAACAATCTCCCCCTTTTTGATGATGACAAAATATGTAAACGTGATAGAACGTAAAATGTAAAAAGTTACTTGTGTCCGTATTACTTACTTGTATCCGCAACACACCTTCTACATTTCCTTCTCCGTTTACACTCTTCTCCCCCTTTTGTCGAAACAAAAAGGGGTGTGTCCTTGGAGTTAACTTAATTTCTCCCCGAAATGGCGAGCTTGCATCATCCCTAGTGAAGTGAATTCTTCAACTCCAATTTTCTAAGGTTGTTAGCGGATCCATGGATCAAATTAAGTTCCTTGACCTACATCAAGGTTAGTGTTGTGCAACATAAAAATTAAAAAAAAAATGCATGATGAATGAAATGCATGTTGGACTATGTTGACTTATCTCTTTCTTTTTGTCGAAACACAAAAGTGTGTCGAAGAATGAGAATAAAGATGAATGCGTGCATGCTTCCCCTAGATTGTAGCTCCCCCTTGATCAATACTCCCCGTTGCTAGGGTCCCAACGTATATGACACAAGAAATAAGAAAGCTACAAAAACAAAGGTTAGTGCATGATTGTAACTCCCCCTTGATCAATACTCCCCGTTGCTAGGGTACCAACGTATATGATGCAAGGATAAGAAAGCTACAAAAACAAAGGTTAGTGTATGATTGACTCCCCCTTGATCAATACTCCCCGTTGCTAGGGTACCAACGTATATGATGCAAGGATGAAGAATCCTACAAAATAAAGGTTAGCGTAAGACAATAATTTTCCTATGCTTGACGGAAGCTCCCCCTTGTTTTAGGGCGTCAATATGAACCTTCAAAACAAAAGTTAGTATAGTGAAAGTTTTGTCTTTAGCCAAGCATGTCCTCTACAACAATGTGTATAGAAGATGCATCATGAGTGCATGATGGAGATTCCTCCTTGTTCGAAGGTCTCAAGAAGCACCTAAAATAAAAGAAGAAAAATAATCGATGCAAAACTTCATCCTTAGATGAGTATGCTATATACGATTGATCGTATATAATGGTGAACCTACAATGAAAGAGTTAATGCAATATATTTCATCTCAAAGAAAAATAAGATGTATATATATATAAATGATATAAGCGACTCAAGGTAGAGAACCATGAAACCAAAAATCTCATGAGGTGTATTCTTCTAAAAAGAAATACAATCATAAGAAAAACGCGAATATAATATGATAGGAACCTACTAAGCAAAGCCTAAAAGGAAGACATGAGGTTGAAATTCTTAAAGAGGATGGTGCTAATGTTGGTGATGGTTTACTAGTAAGTGGTGCGAATGTAGGTGTTTGTTTACTAGTGAAAGAAATGATGATGGTTGCAATGAATTTGGTGTTGGTTTACTAGAAGGGTTCATGTGGTGATAAATCGGTAGATGACTCAAGGTTGATAAAAGTAGGTTTTCGCTAATCAATGGTGGTGATGATTAGTGAAAGTGATGATGGAAGATGGTGGTGATGTGTAGACAACTATTAGAAACTCATGTGTATAGCAAATGCTATATCGAAAGATAAAGATAGAACATATCGACTCATGCAATTTTAAAATTCACAACTTGAGTGATAAACAACGAATATGACTTGATCATCTACCAAAGATGATGTATCTTGCCATAAGGCATGTTTGAATGGAATTGAAAGGAAGTGATAACTATAAGAGGATGAAAATGACATCATAAGATGCTAAACACCTATATGAGAATGAAAATGACATCATAAGATGCGAGAGTGTTGATTAGACCAACGTGTTGAGAATGAGAGTTTTGATTAAAATATCGTTTGCACTTACAATGACGTGCATGATATGTGTCGAGGAAGAAAAAGGATGAGATCCTATGATGGTGTTCTAGACAATGAAGTTGTGAAGTCCTAGTTTTGAGAATAATCCTAGACTCCATTGGTTGTTGGTTGTGTAGATGAAGAACTTTATCGAACATATGATGTGTTTTTCACTTGATGAGGTATTGGGAGTGAAAAGGGCTTGAAATATTAAAAAGAGAAAATATCAAAGGCTTGAAGCACTTGTGGCTTTGTGAATCGACTTTAACCAAATGAAGTGTACCTATGTGTTGGTATTTTAGGGTGTAAGAAACATGAGTAGATGTTCTTTAAATACAATTTGACAAAATACAAATATGTGAATGAATTTCTCTCCTCCTCAATAGGTGGACATCTAACATATTGTGTAATGCATTGTATAAAGAATAATGATGAAGTGTTTAGGAGGTTGTAGGTTAATGTAAGCGATGAGCTTAGTGAAAGCGATGAACTTTGTGAAATTGAATGATTTTGAAGTGTTTAGGGATGTTGATTAGCATACAAAGAATTTTATCCTTGAAGTCATGTAGCTCTTCTCTATCAATGCGAAATGATCGCATAAAATACCCTTACCCACACAGATTTGATTCATTGTATGATTCTTAAACTCAGTTCCATTGTCACACCTTATTATCTTTACCTTGTGATTTATTAGGTTTTCTATTCTAGTTATGAACTCCTTAAGAATTTCAGGTGTTTCATCTTTAGTAGCTATAAAGAATACCCAAGTAAACCTACTGAAATCATCTATGACAACTAGACAAAATTGCTTCTTATTCAGACTTTTCACAAAAACAAGTCCAAATAAATCCATATGAAGCAAATGCAAAGGCTCATCAATAGTATTCACAACTTTGGACTTAAAAGATACTCTGTGTTGTTTACCCTTTTTACAGGCAACACAGGTTTCATCATTTTCAAAAACCTTTGAAGGTAACCCTCTTACAAGATTACTTTTTACCAATTTATTCATGGTTTTGAAATTTAAGTGTCCAAGTCTTCTATGCCATAATTTGGATTCATCAAAGGTGGCTTTAGCAAAAAGAAAAGTCACATCTCTTCTAGGAACTATGTTTTTTATATGATCACTGTATATGTTGTCATTTCTTGGAACTTTGAGTACCACATACTTGTCATCTGGTAACTTAAAGTCAGAAGAAAGGACAAGACATTCAGTGTCAGTAAAAAGAACAAAATTCCTTTTGTCACACATTTGTGAGACACTGAAGAGATTAAACTTAAGTCCTTTAACTAACATCACATTTTCAAAATTCAAATTTCCAGTTTTTATAGTACCAATACCAACAATTTTTCCACCTTTAGGATCATTACCAAAAGCAACACATCCACCATCAATAGGCACAAAATCTTCAAGTTGGGATATGTCACCAGTCATATGTCCAGAGCATCCACTGTCCACAATTCCTTGGTCTTTTAGCTTGTCTTGTAGATTGCCCTGCACATAAAGTAGAGAAATTAGTTTCTCTTTTTGACCCAAGCCATTACTGACTTGGATCTGCCTTGTGCATCAACATAGTTATATTTAGTAAGATCCATTGATGCACTGTTGTTGTTGGAAACTTGAGTTAAAGCATTTGATTTTGGTTTCCAACTCCAACAAGCTGAGGCCTTTACAACATAAAAATGATTTCCAACAACTGTATTTGGTAACTTTTTAGGCACAGCAGTAGAGTAAATTGCCTGAGCAGCAGAGTTTACTCTTGAAGTAGCAGCAGACCCAGTTGTTTTATTTTGAAAAGGCCTTTTTGGTTGAGCAGTCACAGTAGATGTAGTAGCACCAGATCTCAGTAACACTGCCCTTGGAACCATATTTCTTTTGGGAGGTGAGTGATCTCTTTTTGAAAAGTTTTGATGATTCACTTTTGTATATTGGTTCCAAACTGGTTTTTGATAGTTAGCACAATTTGCTTGAAGATGCTCAAAACTACCACAATTATAACATGCCTTATTTTTAAGATAAAACTCATTTCCTAATCTGTT
Source organism: Artemisia annua (assembly GCA_014162995.1). Taxonomy (NCBI): domain Eukaryota; kingdom Viridiplantae; phylum Streptophyta; class Magnoliopsida; order Asterales; family Asteraceae; genus Artemisia; species Artemisia annua. The sequence goes on from LBNU01019101.1 coordinate 75,414, forward strand.
TAAGACTAGGCCATTGAAGTTTCTTTGGTTTCCCCTAGGCTTGTTATTGAACCTTTTCATATGATCTCTAGGTATCTCTTGGTACTCAACAACCTTTTTAGACAAAGAATGACCTAACACAGGTTTTAGAAACTTATCCTGATTAATTTTAGGCTTGACAACTTGAGGAACCTCTTCCTTTTTAGCACACTGTGTTAGCCTATCAGCACTCTTTGACACATTAGAACTTTGTGTTGACCTAGTGGTTGGCTCATCTAATTCATCTTCACTATCTGACACCCAATCTTCAATGATTGGTGCATCAGAATTCATTTTTGCAACCTATGGTATAACA
>LBNU01019101.1:77736-91118 GCA_014162995.1 Artemisia annua
TATATGATGCAAGGATAAGAAAGCTACAAAAGAAACAAAGGTTAGTGTATGATCGACTCCCCCTTGATCAATACTCCCCGTTGCTAGGGTACCAATGTATATGATGCAAGGATGAAGAATCCTACAAAACAAAAATTAGTATAATATAAGCTTTGTCTTTAGAAAAACGTGTCCTATACAACAAAGTGTATAGAAGATGCATCATGAGTGCTTGATGGAGATTCCTCCTTGTTCGAAGGTCTCAAGAAGCACCTAAAACAAAAGAAGAAAAATACTCGATGCAAAACTTCATCCTTAGATGAGTATGCTATATACGGTTGATCGTATATAATGGTGAACCTACAATGAAAGAGTTAATGCAATCTATTTCATCTCAAAGAAAAATAAGATGTATATATATATATAAATGATATAAGCGACTCAAGGTAGAGACCCATGATATCAAATGTAACACCCCAACCTGACAAGGTTAGAGATGTCACAATAATATGGTGTTACATCAGAACAAACATAGCAGATCAAAAGCGGAAGTCTTATATAAATAACTTACTCTAATGACTAAGGTCAAAATCTTCAACTCAACTCTACTCTCAAATCCCAGAAATCCATCCCCAAAAGCTATCTTGAATACCTTCCGCGGAGAAAAGAAATGCGGCTGAGCTTTACAAGCTCAGTGAACAGATATAACAACAAAGTAATATGAAACATAAACGAATACAGAATATGGTGTAACGGAAATAACTGAAATATAATCAAAGTAACTGAAAACAGAAATAAAGTTAAAGGTAAAGGATAGTCATCTACCACGAGCCCAGAAACAGATATCATAACATAATCATATTCACACATAAGGCAACATATGTAGGGGAGACCTACCAGAGTTGTGAAGGACGTGCATGCACGCAGCATCAATCACCAGATAACAGATAACAGAAACTGATCTAGGATGCATCCATACGCCCCTACCCAAACATATAACAAATATATATGCACACCAATCAAGGGACATGGCAGAACATCACTCTACTGCCCTAGAGTCATGTCAGAGGTGCATCACTGACACGGAGATGGAACCCCCATGCCTAGTGAAATAAATTTGGCTCGGGTGTCAAACTAGAATAGGTCAAATAGAATGTCATAAAATGACACAGATCATAGGTCTTCATAATAGTCCAAATCAGATATACATATCAGAGGGTCCATATCATAAGGTCCAAATCAGAAATTTCAAACCAGAAAGTTTAGATATAACAAAGGTTCATCATAGAAAAGGTTTAGAAAACAAAAAGGGATTCATAGCAATGGCATAGGGAATCCTAATCAGAATGAAAGATAGCAAGAGAAAAGAAATCATGAGAAACCTTTACTGAAAAGGTCAGAATATCTGTACCTGATTCAAATGCAAATGACAAAGAAAGAAAGGTAACACAAGAAGAGTCACGGATCACTCCCGCTTCACGGAACCTATACAAATTAATAATCAAGTGTTCATGCTTAATTTGGTTATAATTCCAAATAGTAGTTAATTAGAGTTAGTAGTCAAATTGAATATCATTTTAGGTTATATAAAGATCATAGGTAGTTCATTTACTTTATTAGACACTTAATTAAAGATTCATTATGATTATGTTACCCATATTAATGATATAATAGGCTTTAAGTGTGTAATTCACCTTTTAAGAAAAATTCAGCTTTTATCCATAAACAGGTCACAACTCTACGAATTTTTGATCCATATAGAACTCAAAAATAAAATTCACAAACATTCACAGAGATATTTCAATGTCTTTAGAACCCACATGAATTTTCCCAGAATTTATGAGCAAGTACAAATACCCTTTGAAAAATCGTTTCCAAAAACCATTCCAGAAAATTAACTGCAGAAACACCCGGAAAGTTTGCACTTAAGAGACATATTTAGACCATTCATAAAAATCCACAAAAATTCGTGGTGGTCACAAATAACCCTAATATTACTCCAGTCAAAGGAGAGCTCGTAACTCTTACGGTTTGAAAATGAAAAATCAAAAACTGCTACTGATTTTCAGACCCGATTTACTCAGCTTTGACACTTAATCACACAAATATCAAAAACACGACCAAAACAAATTGAAATCACTTCAAACCAATTGGAAAACTTAACTAAGACATAAAACCAAGTTTTCATGAAAAGAAACCGAATTAAACCATTATATATCATAACATATCACGTTCACAAACTCAGGCATACATGCTGTCCAGAAAACAAGCTCACATTAATTACCCTTAACCTTCACAAAACCATTCGAACCCTTCTTTATTAACAAGAACCCTAACCCTAGTTCATTAACTACTTCATTAATCATCTAATTATTACCAAATCATTAACACATAACTAATTCAAATCGAACCCTAACAAAACCCTAATTACTTTTTCTTGTTTAATATGTACATATGTATTCAATTTCATATAAATAATTCTTAGGGTTTCATGTTTGCTTTAACTTAAGATTAAAAGAACAAGAAGGGATTTATGAGGATACCTAAACTTGTGTGGTCGAATGGAAGCATGAACAAGAATCACAACACCTTGAATACCTAGTGATCGATCAATTTGTTGCCCATGATAAAGATACCGATTGTTTTTATAGTATAGAGTTTAAAAACCTTGTGAAGCGTATAATTGTTGTGTAGGAAAAAAAATAAAACAACCGGACCCTTTTTATTATTGTTGTTGGGTCGTGAATGGGCCAAAGCCAAAGAAATTCATGGGCTAAATTAATAATTATTGGATCCTTGGTTATTACTAGTTTGTGTACAAAAGAAAATGGCCCAACGATAATTATTCGTGTTAAGTAAATATTTCCTCGTATTCTATTTTAGATTTCTAAATATTTTCGGATTCAAAATATATTAAGAATTTCAATTATAAGATTTCGTTAAGTTGTTTAGATCATATGCGGTAAATTCTAAAGTTGTTAGGGCTTACTTGGTAACTTATAAATAATTATTAAGATTTTTAATTCTAGGGGTATTTTGGTCATTTTACATGCTTTTAAAATTTTAGGTATTACAACTTCTTCCCCTCTAAAAAAAATTTTCGTCCGCGAAAATTGGATAGGCAGAGCAAACGGAACGAATCGAATTTCAGAATTTATGAGGATGAGACGAACACAGAATCTTTCGGTCACAGAAGTAATCTAAATTCAGAAAATCTTTCCAACAGATTTCAAACAGACAGACAGACCTTTTCTTATCAGAATTCATAACTTCATATCTTATCCAAAATACCTAAAATTTTAAAATTTTAAAAGCATGTAAAATGACCAAAATACCTAAAATTTTAAAATTTTAAAATTCATAACTTCATTTTACAGATTTTTAACCTGGCTCTAATACCATAAATTGTAACACCCCAACCTGACAAGGGTAAAGATGTCACAATAATATGGTGTTACATCAGAACAAACATAGCAGATCAAAAATCGATTCAACGATTACATACATGTAGCAGATAACTAAAGTACTTCTCAAAAGTACTAGCAGAAAACAGATGGAGTGCGGAAAATCTTACGATAGGAAACTCTATGATAAGTTCTAAAATTCTTAACAGATGAACAACGATCAACGATGAGAATTCAAACGTACCCAGATATCTAACGATAAAGGCAGATCATACACATAGGTAGAATGAATCCTAAAAGTATCACTAACCGCGGATAATCTAACTGACAGAAATCTAATGCTTTTCAAACACTTCCCGAAATATCCTATGCTCACAATGAGGGTACGTCATATGACGTAAGTATTATCACGTTGGCCAGGCTTCATAATACGAGCATCACATGAGTATACCATCATGATGACCATACTTTATCTCAAGTCGTGAATGAACAACCTGATAGTAGCATAACAATACTTCTCTTATCAGAAATAATCACCATCAATGGAGTCAAATAGGAAATGAAACTTATCAGAAAGTAACGGAAATCTAACACATCAATCCTAATAGAGTACAAAACAATCGCACCAATACTTCCAAAAGTCACCAAAATTCTCATAGCCATAAACTTAACGAACATACGCATAATAGTCATAAAACGAATCTCCCAAATGAAAATTTAATAATCATAGTTGCATTATCAGAATAGAGTGGACAATTTCCTATACTCGTAATTAATAACCACCAAATTTCTCATAGGAGTAGAAAAGGTTTATGAAAATTAAATAGTGTCAAAGGAAACTTAATATGCCCAACATAAGCAGAAGAATTCTCAGAATATGTCAACACTTAGGGTTGTTATAATCTTCCAATTGGTCAACTAATTATCAGAGATGGAAATCAGAATCAGAAAATGAAACTTAAATGGAATGAGGCTTAATCATGTAGTTCCTAAGGAATTCTAAACTTACTTGGTTACTGAACTTTATATTGTGCATAATTTCCTAATCTCGGAAAGAATGATCTTATCGGCTTAACAAAAGACACAGGCACGAATCAGAGTGATGTGGAAACGATGCTACTTAAACCAATGCCCTAGTCTACCCAGTCCTCACCAGTCATGACTTAAGTTCATATAGTGAAATCCTAAAACAAATCCTCAAAGGTTGTTTCATAACTCCTATGGTGCAAATATTAAAGGCCAAATACACACAGGTCATAGCCTAAGCTCTACGGATTATTAATCCGCCGATCTAACCTGGCTCTGATACCATAAATTGTAACACCCCAACCTGACAAGGGTAAAGATGTCACAATAATATGGTGTTACATCAGAACAAACATAGCAGATCAAAAGCGGAAGTCTTATATAAATAACTTACTCTAATGACTAAGGTCAAAATCTTCAACTCAACTCTACTCTCAAATCCCAGAAAGCCATCCCCAAAAGCTATCTTGAATACCTGCCGCAGAGAAAAGAAATGCGGCTGAGCTTTACAAGCTCGGTGAACAGATATAACAACAAAGTAATATGAAACATAAACGAATACAGAATATGGTGTAACGGAAATAACTGAAATATAATCAAAGTAACTGAAAACAGAAATAAAGTTAAAGGTAAAGGATAGTCATCTACCACGAGCCCAGAAACACATATCATAACATAATCATATTCACACATAAGGCAACATATGTAGGGGAGACCTACCAGAGTTGTGAAGGACGTGCATGCACGCAGCATCAATCACCAGATAACAGATAACAGAAACTGATCTAGGATGCATCCATACGCCCCTACCCAAACATATAACAAATATATATGCACACCAATCAAGGGACGTGGCAGGAAATCATTCTACTGCCCTAGAGTCATGTCAGAGGTGCATCACTGACACGGACATGGAACCCCCATGCCTAGTGAAATAAATTTAGCTCGGGTGTCAAACTAGAATAGGTCAAATAGAATGTCATAAAATGACACAGATCATAGGTCTTCATAATAGTCCAAATCAGATATACATATCAGAGGGTCCATATCATAAGGTCCAAATCAGAAAGTTCAAACCAGAAAGTTCAGATATAACAAAGGTTCATCATAGAAAAGGTTTAGAAAACAAAAAGGGATTCATAGCAATGGCATAGGGAATCCTAATCAGAATGAAAGATAGCAAGAGAAAAGAAATCATGAGCAACCTTTACTGAAAAGGTCAGAATATCTGTACCTGATTCAAATGCAAATGACAAAGAAAGAAAGGTCACACAAGAAGAGTCACGGATCACTCCCGCTTCACGGAACCTATACGAATTAATAATCAAGTGTTCATGCTTAATTTGGTTATAATTCCCAATAGTAGTAAATTAGAGTTAGTAGTCAAATTAAATATCATATTTGGTTATATAAAGATCATAGGTAGTTCATTTACTGTATTAGACACTTAATTAAAGATTCATTATGATTATGTTACCCATATTAATGATATAATAGGCTTTAAGTGTGTAATTCACCTTTTAAGAAAAATTCAGCTTTTATCCATAAACAAGTCACAACTCTACGAATTTTTGATCCATATTAGAACTCAAAAATAAAATTTAAAAATATTCACAGAGATATTTCAATGTCTTTAGAACCCACATGAATTTTCCCAGAATTTATTAGCAAGTACAAATACCCTTTGAAAAATCGTTTCCAAAAACCATTCCAGAAAATTAACTGCAGAAACACCCGGAAAGTTTGCACTTAAGAGACATATTTAGACCATTCAGAAAAATCCACAAAAATTCGTGGAGGTCACAAATAACCCTAATATTACTCCTGTCAAAGGAGAGCTCGTAACTACTTACGGTTTGAAAATGAAAAATCAAAAACTGCTACTGATTTTAAGACCCGATTTACTCATCTTTGACACTTAATCACACAAAAATCAAAAACACGACCAAAACAACTTGAAATCACTTCAAACCAATTGGAAAACTTAACTAAGACATAAAACCAAGTTTTCATGAAAAGAAACCGAATTAAACCATTATATATCATAACATATCACGTTCACAAACTCAGGCATACATGCTGTCCAGAAAACAAGCTCACATTAATTACCCTTAACCTTCACAAAACCATTCGAACCCTTCTTTATTAACAAGAACCCTAAACCTAGTTCATTAATTACTTCATTAATCATCTAATTATTACCAAATCATTAACACATAACTAATTCAAATCGAACCCTAACAAAACCCTAATTCCTTTTTCTTGTTTAATATGTACATATGTATTCAATTTCATATAAATAATTCTTAGGGTTTCATGTTTGCTTTAACTCAAGATTAAAAGAACAAGAAGGGATTTATGAGGATACCTAAACTTGTGTGGTCGAATGGAAGCATGAACAAGAATCACAACACCTTGAATACCTAGTGATCGATCAATTTGTTGCCCATGATAAAGATACCGATTGTTTTTATAGTATAGAGTTTAAAAACCTTGTGAAGCGTATAATTGTTGTGTAGGAAAAAAAATAAAACAACCGGACCCTTTTTATTATTGTTGTTGGGTCGTGAATGGGCCAAAGCCAAAGAAATTCATGGGCTAAATTAATAATTATTGGATCCTTGGTTATTACTAGTTTGTGTACAAAAGAAAATGGCCCAACGATAATTATTCGTGTTAAGTAAATATTTCCTCGTATTCTATTTTAGATTTCTAAATATTTTTGGATTCAAAATAAATTAAGAATTTCAATTATAAGGTTTCTTTAAGTTGTTTAGATCATATGCGGTAAATTCTAAAGTTGTTCGGGCTTACTTGGTAACTTATAAATAATTATTAAGATTTTTAATTCTAGGGGTATTTTGGTCATTTTACATGCTTTTAAAATTTTAGGTATTACATCAAAGATCTCATGAGGTGCATTCTTGTAGAAAGAAAACCATCATAAGAAAAATAAGGTGTATTCTTCTAATAAGAACTACAATAAAAACGTGAATATAATATGATAGAAACCTTAAAAAATGCCTAGAATGAAGACATGAGGTTGAAATGCTCAATGTTGGTGATAGTTTACTAGTGTTGGTGATTTTTTACTAGTAAGTGGTGCTAATGTAGGTGTTGGTTTACTAGAATAATTCATGCGGTGATAAATCGGTAGATGACCCAAGGTTGATAAAAGTAGTTTTCGCTAATCAATGGCGGTGATGATTGGTGAAAGTGATGATGGAAGATGGTGGTGGTGCGTAGACAACTATTAGAAACTCATGTGTATAGCAAATGCTATATCGAAAGATAAAGATAGAACATATCGACTCATGCAATTCTAAAATTCACAACATGAGGGATAAACAACGAATATGACTTGATCATCTACCAAAGATGATGTATCTTGCCATAATTCATGTTTGAATGGAATTGAAAGGAAGTGATAAAAATGAGAGGATGAAAATGACATCATAAGATGCTAAACACCTATATGAGAATGAAAATGACATCATAAGATGCGAGAGTGTTGATTAGACCAACGTGTTGAGAATGACAGTTTTGATTAAAATATCGTTTGCACTTACAATGACGTGCATGATATGTGCCGAGGAAGAAAAAGGATGAGATCCTATGATGGTGTTCTAGACAATGAAGTTGTGATGTCCTAGTTTTGAGAATAATCCTAGACTCCACTGGTTGTTGGTTGTGGAGATGAAGAACTTTGTCGAACATATGATGTGTTTTTCACTTGATGAGGTATTAGGGTGAAAAGGGCTTGAAATATTAAAAAGAGAAAATATCAAAGGCTTGAAGCACTTGTGGCTTTGTGAATTGACTTTAACCAAATAAAGTGTACCTATGTGTTGGTATTTTAGGGTGTAAGAAACATGAGTAGATGTTCTTTAAATACAATTTGACAAAATACAAATATGTGAATGAATTTCTCTCCTCCTTAACAGGTGGACATCCAACATATTGTGTAATACATTGTATAAAGAATAATGATGAAGTGTTTAGGAGGTTGTAGGTTAATGTAAGGGATGAGCTTAGTGAAAGCGATGAACTTTGTGAAATTGAATGATTTTGAAGTGTTTAGGGATGTTGATTAGCATACAAAGAAGTTTATCCTTGAAGTCATGTAGCTCTTCTCTATCAATGCGAAATGATCGCATGAAGAGGCATGTGGTTTTCTCAAAGGAGGTGGAAAGGATTAGAATATTGGTATGGAGGTGAATATGTTGGTGACAATGAGTGATCTTGAGGATTAAGGTTAGGAGACTACTTGTGAAAGTGGGTAATCATTAATGGATGATTGGGAATCATGGAATTTTGAGGTGTTTTGTTGGTTGACGACCGAAGGTGGATGTGTGAAATGAGGCGATGATGACTCGACAACACTTGAAGCTTGGATATCTTCTTTGTGTTCTTCACTTGCTAGAAAGTGGAAAAGACCCATTTTATAATGAAATTCACTTGACTTTCGACTACATACACAAATATGACAATGAGTGTATGGATATGACAATTGCCCTTTGTTTCAAAGAGCGACACAAGGGTGAATATAAGTTTATGTATCATGAAAGGTGGTTTAACCTTAATGGGTTACGTTGTAGTGGGGATGACACACTTGTTTGGTTACATGGTGGAATCTTCTTGAGAAGATGACTAGGTGTATGATATTGACTCTTGGTTTCTTTGAGGGGATGGAAATGGTGGACAACTCGATATTGGTAGAACAAAGGATAACTCGGTTTTTCATCTCACATTGGTGGTTTAAGGTTTGAGTGATGAAAGGTTATGAGGGTGATTTGATCATCAAAGACCAAGAGATGTGTTAGTGTGTGATAATGGAATATGTTAAGAACGTTCTCAATAAAGATCTTTGGAACAAGTGTATAAAGTTACCAACTTTATTGGATCTTGTGTATGCTCTAGAGATGAGTAGAATAGGCATAGGGTTTGAATTGGGTTATGAGCAAGGTTTGGTTATGATGAACGCTTAAAAGGAAATAGACACATATGGTGTCTTTCAATAAGTAAGATTATCACGTGGAATAAAGTCACCATGCTTAAGAAAACAAGAATGACGAGATGATGAGGAGGCTCTAGATCCTAGAACTTGCAGATGTTGATTTAAGATCATTAACCCAATGGGGTATAATGAAATCTCATGTAACACAACCGTTCATGTTCAATGAGAGAATGACGCATAGGATATACAATATCCTTTTAATCACGATGAAAACTTGACACATGATTTAGGCATAATGTCTTTCAAAACATCATGTTTTCCTAAATTAAGATATGAAGCCAAAGTGTTTAAATCGGGTAGTCCTATCCTAAATATACTTGGTCTCAAGATTATATTCACTAGATGATGACAAGAGGAATTTACTCGAGTTTCTTATGTATACTCCTCAAGAGTTATTTGTTGCTCAGGATGTATGAGGTTGACTTTTGAGATTGCATTTTAACATATGTTGTTAAAATATTGATTTGAAGTTTAATGAAACATGTGCAGAAGTTAAAAGTATTACCAATACTTTGATAACTTATGAAAGTGGTACAACTTAACCTAGTGTAATTGAATGTGTGCTTCATCCTCATTTGATGGTGAAGGTTCTACTCCTATAGGTGGTAAAGTAAGGTTGAGTTTGTTTAACGAGTGTTTGGACAAAGGGCTTTTTGAGCAATGCACTCAATGGATTCAAATGAAGATAAGGATGGTGAATTGGTTTATCTAGGTGGTAGGTCTTCTAGTGTGTTTAAAGAAGGATGTGGTGATTTAGAGGTTTGTTGTGCTATGGAAGTACTTAGGATTCATTGATGTTGAAAGCAAAGAAGGATGAATCCTAATTTGTTGTGATCCATTGGTTGGTACAACTAGCGGGTGAAGTGCTTGAAGTTATGGTCATGAAGCTTATGGGCTGAGATATATCACATGGTGAATGTGATGAGATGATGGTGAAAGAACAAGTGAACTTAAGTGATAAATGTTTAAGGATGAAACCCTATTGACATTTGTTTTTGTTCCTATTGATTGGGAGAGTACTATGTTAAGTGTTCTAGTTGTGATGAGTGTTTTAACAAACATTGTTAAAATACTTGGTTGTTGATTGTTCGGATATGACTTTTAATGACTACGGTAGTAAGTCAAATTTACTTGAATATTTCGAACGAGATACTTAAGTTGTCAATCCTACTTAGTTGAGAATCGATAGCATAAAAGGATAGCAAGACTCGATAATACATCTATAACTTAAGAGTAAGTTATGACTCGATGTAAATCCTTATCGTCTTGAAGGATGACACATTATTTTTAGGTTAACCAAGTGAGGTAACATATGTAGACACAAGACAATATCTATAGTCATAAGTTGGACTTGTGATTTTGATATTGTATGTAATCTTTGCAAATAATGAGTCCGGATTTGTTAGGAAGTTGTCAAGTCACCAAAGAAGTGAAGCCAACGAATGAGGGATGAGTTAAGGATGGAAGAATGTAGTGAGTGTGTGTAGTGATCACAAATACTCAGTGGTTCGAGAATTGTAAGGAGAAAGTTTCCGGATTCCTTCCTTTATGGAGAAAGGTATCTTGGATCATTCTTGTGAAATTTAGAAAGTATTATTATAGATGATTATCCTATAGGTGCAAGTGATAAGTCATAATCCTAATATGAGTGAACATCAGTGAGAAGAGTCCTAGTGATGAAAGTGAGTGTTCTTGAGTGAGGGACTTGAATGAAAATTTAAAAAAGAAATCTTCAGGACTGGCGAACCCTATGACTACACGGGCGGAACCCTTTTGAGGGTCCGCGTGTTCCGTTGGGCCATTTCTGGGTTGCCCAGAAAATACACTGGCGGAACCCTTTTGAAGGTTCCGTCTGATCCGCCAGACACCAGAAATGAGGCAGTCCACTATTTCGAGCCTCGAGACGAATTTCAAATTTTTCAAAAACTCCTAAAAACAAAACTTAAATATAGAACTGATTAGGAAATGCAAGAATTGGATATAGAAACACTCTAACCGTTAGACTTTGACCGGGGGCTAGCGAATTTCACTATACTTAGTGAAATATCCATAATCTTGAAAATTATACAACATCCCAAATGTTGTCTTCCTGCATATCCGTTAGTACACGACAATGTCCAAAGATAACAAAAGATCCTAGAAGAACATATATCCATGAAACACATTGTTTAACTACCAAATTGTTCAAATTTCAAGTTGTGCCAAACACTCCTTAACAATGGACATTTATCGACTCCCGAAACCCATTCAAGTATCCTAATAATACTTGGAACATATGCACCTAATTAGATGTGATAGATTAAAACCAAAAACACATATTCTAACACATGTTAGCATATAGATCAAGCCGATGATTATGAGCTTACTATAAATGGAAATTAAGCTAAGCATTGAAAATTTATAACAACAAGGTGTTATCGTCCAAACATGATATGGTTAGTTTATATGATCAATCAAAGATGAGTTTCTATCTTATAGCACGACACATTCATTAAACATCATTGTAGAAACATATATACCACACACCATTTTACAAGAATACTACATGTTTAAAAATGTAGTGACTTATTTAGACGCTTGACCATATTCCAAGATATTTTAATTAGTATTACTTAATTCTCATTCCTAAGTGAATTATGCAAAATAATCACATAACATATGCAAGGAAGAGTAACTAAAACAATAAGCAATACAAACACAAATTTTCAACTTAGTACACACAACCTAGCAAATATCCTATTGTGTATAAACATGAAATCGACAAACAAGCAAATGAATATCATGACAAGATTGATGCTCATGAATCACAAATAAACAAGTGTAATCCCAACTTACAACAAGCAAACAACATGTATGCAAACAACTTAAACAAGTAGTCATATTAGCATAGCATAAAAAGAAATATACTTTTCGTCACTTTGCGCTTAAATATGACGATGTATGCCAAGCTTGATTAGTTTCCTTTATATATGAATATCATAAAATTCTTTAGTTTCAAAGAAAATAATGTCAATATTCAAAGGATACTAACTTGTATTGTCTAACTCAAAAGTTTGAGTTTCTACGTCAAAAAGAAACTTAATATTTTGGACACACTATAGTATTTGGTTCAATCTTTTGACTGCAAGTTAGATTTAGGCCATAACATCATTTTTAAAAGAAAGTAGACACAATTCCTTCAAGTTGATAGGTGGCGCGACTCCTACGGACTTACGGTTAATTAGTTATGAATTTTTGAAGTTGAACAAAAACTGTGTACTGTGCAGTCCAAGGAACCTTACTCCAAAGAGCAAGGAACCCTTCTGAGGGTTCCGCGGATTCCGTGGTTCTGCTATAACAAAATTTTACATAATGCTAAAAACATGTATTTCGCATAGCAAAAATGTGTAGGACTTACTAGACTTGTTAGTAAACATTTAATACAACTATTTTAACATCATTTCTTCTTATGTGACTCATCTAATCATCTACGAATGTGATTATTCAACTAAATTTTTAGTTAACCCAAACACTTCTTTTAAAACCGTATTTTACATACATTAGCTCTAACCACATAATTTGACACTTGCAAATTTTAAGAAATGTTTTCTTTTATTTTTCAAGGAGACCTTCAAGCTTGTATACAAAGTAACATTTAACAACAAAATTTCTAAGTATACTTTAGCGAAACATTTTTCATATTATATTCCGCTTCAATGGTAATTTGATACATGGATCGTACTCTATTTTAAAAACCATTTGTTTTGAAAATAAGAGCTATGAGGCTCTGATACCAATTGTGAAAACGTAGAGGGGGGGTGAATACGTTACCGTTTAAAAACTTTATTACTTGTTGTATCAAATGTCCATTTTTAGCTTGTTCTAATATGAAAGATGTTACTTGTAGTTTATGACTAACATAACTTAAAACATGTTATCACAAAAGTACAATCAACAAGTCACAACACAAGCAATCA
>LBNU01019101.1:91351-102209 GCA_014162995.1 Artemisia annua
AACTTTTATGACACACTTTTCTGACATATGTTTTTGCGAGTCATTACCTTAAAATCATTTTTTTTTTATTTTTTTCTGTTTTTTAAAACCTTATTATAATATACATAATTACTGACAATAAACCTGATAATTGTACAAAATTAACGCATTTCATAAATATCAAAACCATGCGTTACCAATTCATTACATAACAATTTTGCGTTACCAATTCATTACATAACAATTCACATTAAAATGATACCGATAATTAGTTAAAGTTACTACAATGCACGATTTCTACTTAAAAATGAAATTCGACACATAAATTGCCCATTCTTCTCGAATATCGTCGAAATCCGCATCTGTGTACTCATTGCTATCACCACCAATCTAGTCAAATAAAACAACATTTTAGAAACAGTTAATTACTACTTAAACTACTTAAAATAGTTAACTACTTACATTGTCATTTTCGAGAGCCCGAACTCCATGTTTAACTATTTCCTTCATAAACTTCAACACGAAGTACCCACATTCGGTGCATCCGGGCTGACGTGGACACTACACAAGAAACACAGATACGATAAGCCAATTTTGATCCTAGATCAGTTGTGCAGATAACTAATTGCTGCAAAACAATCTGTGGTAGCAGATTAGGCATTTGGCGCAAAATTTGAGCAAGACTACTCCACAGCAGACCAACTCATAGGAACTCACTTAAGCACCATTGAACTAACTAGCAAAGCCAAAATGAACTCAAATTAAGCTCAACTTATTGCTAAGCTTATTAGGGCAGATAAGAGCTCAAAACTAAAATATCTAATGCAGACTTTAAATAACCATCAAACTGCCCTATCTTCTGATGAGAACAACTAAAATACCTTTGAATCAGTTCAATCAAACTCAAAAACTTGGCACATGAACAGTGCTTTTCAGATTATACCATAACTAACCTATAAGCTGTCGTAAACCAAACACCCTTACACTGATCTGTATTGCAAATTTACCCTATACTAAGCTGATTAAAACTAAAAACCACTCTACACTAGTATTACTTAGACTATTAATAAGCTAGGAGATGCAAATAAGCCATAACAAATAACTAACATTAGAATTAACCCAGTTAAGTTTAGTCCTCTTATTGGTTCCAGCTTCTACATCATACAATGCAGTTGCCCTACAAAGAATTAACCCAGTTAAGTATTACATCATACATCATAAAGATTCTATAATTTGTATTACTTACGCATCCACTATTTGCTTGAACTGATGATTGACGTCGCTAACCGATAGGGAATCAAGATAATAGCAGGTACTTGTCTTCATGTTAAGCACACCTAACACCCAATGTCTTCTACAAAAAACAAAAAACAAATTCTGTTAATTAATGTTAATTTTTATTAATTAATTTAAATGTGGTCGAAAATCTAACCCGGGATTGTATGGCAATAAGATGAGGTCATTTTGCTTCCATGTAGGTAACCTTTTTGCAATAACTCGACTTGCCTCCTCGATATTCTTGGCCCTCTCTTTACGTTCATGATGCATGATCGCAGTCGGGGTCATGAAACAAACTCCATGATCTCTTTGTGATCCATTCTTGATTTGCTCATACAGGTACCTGTTAACAATTAACATACAAAGTTTACATTCAATTAGTCCTGTTAACATACAAGTACCAATTTTTTATAAACTATATTTATCACTTACATGATATAAGAAGCAACGACAGCCCTGCTTAACTCATCCATTGAAAATAGACTGTCAAAATCATTCCAATTTATGTACGTGTAACTGTGGTGCCCAAACAAATCGTCCTCGCATTACACTTTTATGCAGTCGACCTTTGCAACTTGTCCATCAACCATCATTGCAGTCATTTTCAGTCCCATCCTTTTTTCAATTCTTTTCCTTACTCTCTTCTGACCTCTCGTCATCATTTTTTTCAACGGATTTCCTTTCTCAGTCACTTTTGCAATGTAGGCGAGAGTTTCTGTGCTTTTTCCTTTTTCAACTGCAACTGTAAACATAACAGTTTCTGGTCACTAAAAATAACTGGAAACATGACTGTAAAAATATGATGTTTTTGGCATCGTACCTGTTTTTGGCATCATCACTTCTTCTTCGTTGTCGGGTTCTATTTGTCGCTTCTTCTTTCCTTTTTTCTTGTGAATCACACTGCCCAACTCTCTTTTTTCTTCTTCTTTTCTTTCTTCTTCTTTTCTGTTTCCTTATTCTTCTTCTTTTCTTTGTTCTTCTTTTCTGTTTCCTTCTTCTTCTTCTTTTCTTTGTTCTTTTTCTGTTTTTCTTCTTTTCACCTTGTCTTGATCAACAGCCTTTTTCTCCTTCTTTTTGGCCACTATCTTGTTCTGCAAAAATATAAAAAAGTCTTACCAAACCATTTTGTTCTAATGATTAAACTGTTTCATAAAAGAGTATTACCAAACCAGAGCTTNTACTAAGCTGATTAAAACTAAAAACCACTCTACACTAGTATTACTTAGACTATTAATAAGCTAGGAGATGCAAATAAGCCATAACAAATAACTAACATTAGAATTAACCTAGTTAAGTTTAGTCCTCTTATTGGTTCCAGCTTCTACATCATACAATGCAGTTGCCCAATAAAGAATTAACCCAGTTAAGTATTACATCATACATCATAAAGATTCTATAATTTGTATTACTTACGCATCCACTATTTGCTTGAACTGATGATTGACGTCGCTAACCGATAGGGAATCAAGATAATAGCAGGTACTTGTCTTCATGTTAAGCACACCTAACACCCAATGTCTTCTACAAAAAACAAAAAACAAATTCTGTTAATTAATGTTAATTTTTATTAATTAATTTAAATGTTGTCGAAAATCTAACCCGGGATTGTATGGCAATAAGATGAGGTCATTTTGCTTCCTTGTAGGTAACCTTTTTGCAATAACTCGACTTGCCTCCTCGATATTCTTGGCCCTCTCTTTACGTTCATGATGCATGATCGCAGTCGAGGTCATGAAACAAACTCCATGATCTCTTTGTGATCCATTCTTGATTTGCTCATACAGGTACCTGTTAACAATTAACATACAAAGTTTACATTCAATTAGTCCTGTTAACATACAAGTACCAATTTTTTATAAACTATATTTATCACTTACATGATATAAGAAGCAACGACAGCCCCGCTTAACTCATCCATTGAAAATAGACTGTCAAAATCATTCCAATTTATGTACGTGTAACTGTGGTGCCCAAACAAATCGTCCTCGCATTGCACTTTTATGCAATCGACCTTTGCAACTTGTCCATTAACCATCATTGCAGTCATTTTCAGTCCCATCCTTTTTTCAATTCTTTTCCTTACTCTCTTCTAACCTCTCGTCATCATTTTTTTCAACGGATTTCCTTTCTCAGTCACTTTTGCAATGGAGGCGAGAGTTTCTGTGCTTTTTCCTTTTTCAACTGCAACTGTAAACATAACAGTTTCTGGTCACTAAAAATAACTGTAAACATGACTGTAAAAATATGATGTTTTTGGCATCGTACCTGTTTTTGGCATCATCACTTCTTCTTCGTTGTCGGGTTCTATTTGTCGCTTCTTCTTTCCTTTTTTCTTGTGAATCACACTGCCCAACTCTCTTTTTTCTTCTTATTTTCTTTCTTCTTCTTTTCTGTTTCCTTATTCTTCTTCTTTTCTTTGTTCTTCTTTTCTGTTTCCTTCTTCTTCTTCTTCTTTTCTTTGTTCTTTTTCTGTTTTTCTTCTTTTCACCTTGTCTTGACCAGCTGCCTTTTTCTCCTTCTTTTTGGCCACTATCTTGTTCTGCAAAAATATAAAAAAGTATTACCAAACCATTTTGTTCTAATGATTAAACTGTTTCATAAAAGAGTATTACCAAACCAGAGCTTGGAATGACTAGGTGACTCGGCCAGCTTAGCATGTACCCAATGGCATCTTTAACAGTCTCAACGAACTCCTCGGGAATTGGATTCGGTATCAAAGCTTCTGGTTGAACAGATGTGTCCACCGTAACTTCAATGTTCCCATCTGATATATGAACAAATAAATATTAAATAAGTAAGAATATATATAAATATTAAATAAGTAATTTAACTTCAAATACCCGAGACAGTATGCTTCACTATGGTTCCTTTGGCGACTATATTTGAAGGATCGTCGACCGCAAGATAGCATGATTTATCCTACAAATGTACACAATATTATTAAAACAGACAAGAATTGCAATGAATTTATAAGAAATGAAGACTTACATTTCGTTCACTAGGTACATTTGGTGGTTCGTCTTCATCGCTCAACGTTGGAGAATTACTTGCACCCTCCGAAGCATTGGTACTTGCACATCTTCTTATTTCTAACTCATCTTCAACAGCTTTTAGCCGTTTATTCATCATCTTATCATATTGTCTCAGGTATTGCTTGACATTCCTGGGTATTAAAAAATACTGGTGCGGTGTTACAAATCGACCCATCCCACGTACATGCCCACGTGTTTCTTCAGTACCCAGGGCCTCTGTAAGCAAATATATTGTTCCCATTGGATCCTCTGAATAATCCTTGTCCTTCTTTAGTATCTCCTGAGTAAACAAACATATAACTTAACATCTATTGACTTATGGTGAAAAGTCAAAGTTTAACTAACTGAACATCAAATAACTTAACATCTGTTGACTTATGGTCAAAAGTCAAACTTTAACTAACACTAACTAAGCAGCTAACTGAGAAATCTAACGAGACTAAGCAGCTAACTGAGAAATCTAACTGAAAGTTAAACAAAACTAACTAAAACATACCAAAATAAAACTGTTAAATATGAATACTTACAATTTTATCGACAACTTTTTGGACATCTGGGTCGAAACCTCCTGTTTTCTTTTCTCTTGCTTTTTTCCAACATTCTGCCCTATCAATCTCCTCTTCCTCTTTGCCGGTTGCTTCCATCTAAAAAAGTTAAAAGCAAAAGTTAAAAAGCATCAACATAAGCAATAAAAAAGTTAACATTAGCAATAAATTCCATACTATCTCAGAAATGAGTCCGGCATATCCTTTTCGGCTCAAACGATGGTTGTACTTGTTACGTTTACGGTTAGTTGAAGCCTTCTGACTTATTGCCTGCATAAGTATATACAATTAACATGTTAGTAACTGTTTTTGTGATAAATAACTGTTTTTGGAAACTTAAACAAATACCTCAAACGAAGGCTTAGTTCTTTGTGATACGAAAAGTTCCAGTCTTTTTTTTTTCACGGACGGATACTTTCCGGGAGGAGTATATAATTGCTTCTTGGCCTCCTTATACTTATCATCTTTTAGTGGCTTAATGAACTTCTTATAAAGATAATGTTTGAAGTTTTTCCACTTTATCCCGATTGATTGGAGAACTTGCTTCCGACTCTTTTGGTCAAGTGCAAAATGTGTCTGAAACATAAAAAATGAATCAAAACATAGTTAGAATAAAATACTAAAACTAAAACATAGTTAGAATAAAATAATAAAATACTTACCTTAACATATTGCCAACAAGCTTCCTTTGTTTCGTTATCTACGTTCAACCAAGAATCATAGGTTATGGGAACCATAGATCTTGCCACCAATCCCTCAAAAGTAGACAGTTTTTTTGCTCCCGGTCCAGTTGGCACACCTCTTTTATTATAAGTAACAACTGTTTTTTTATTCGCCTTTGCTTTTATTGTCGGGCCTCTATGCGATTTGGAACCAGAACCACTAGCTGAAACTGCATCTTCTTCGCGGTCCGAATCAGAACCAGAACCAGAAACTGCATCTTCTTCGCGGTCCGAATCAGAACCAGAACCAGGAACTGCATCTTCTTCGCGCTCCGAATCAGAACCCGAGGCCATCTTTTATTACCAAAAAGCAACCTGTTTAAAATAAACAAAATAAACAGTTATTTTCATACCAAAAACTTTAAATAATAAATAATGCTTGACAGACATTAACAAATATACAGTTACTAAAATAAACAGTTATTTCATACCAAAAACTAATGATCTAAAACGAATATGCCCTCGTCATCCGAGCGCGTACAGTTAAAATAATCGTCTAGGTCTTCTAAAGACAGGTTCATATCTTGTGTAACATCAAATTCAAACACATCATCAGTTTCATCATTATTATCTCCATACTTATGCATCCTATGTGGTGTGAAGCCAACAACAGACAGGTTCCTATCTTGTTGGTCCTGAACATAAAAAACTTGTCTTGCTTGACTAGGTAATATGAAGGGTTCAGACCGTTGACCAAGCCTATCAAAGTTAACCACTGTGAATCCTAAATCATCTTTTTTTACTCCACGACTATCTACCCACTCACACATGAAAACAGGAACCGTAAATGTACGATAATCAAGATCCCATATTTCCAATATACGACCGAAGTAGGTAACAGCGCCGTACACCGGATTGGAGTCTTTTGCACTAGCAATCTGCATAGTATCTGCAACTATAGATACTCCACTACCTTGAGTGGTTTTAGATGCATCACGCTCTTTTGTATGGAATTGATACTCATTTACGGCAAACCCAGTATATTTACTAACAGCAAAATCAGGGCCTTTTGCCAACCAACGAACAGTATCACCGGTATTTTCCCCGTTAGCCAAACGCTTTTCAACCTCTTTCTTAAACCAGTCAATAAACGTCCGACTATGTTGGCTCTGCAACCATGTATTATTTCGACGCGGGTTAAGATCCTTCAGTTCTAACATATGCTGCTTTATGTATGGTTCAATATCGGCGGTGTTTCCTAATACATAAAGATGAGCTTGATCAAGTAGCTTAGAATCCACAACACAGATGGTAGCCTGCGATAAAGGTTTACCAGTGCGGTTTCTTTCATCAGCACGATCATGAGGATTGCCAATTGATTTCATGTTTTCCAAGGAATCGGAACAGAATTCTAATGCTTCCTCTGCCACATAACATTCTGCAATGCAGCCCTCGGGTCGATAATGATTTCGTACATAACCTTTTAGTGTTTTCATGTACCTCTCAAACGGATACATCCACCTAAAGTGGACTGGGCCACATAACCTCACCTCTCTGACTAAATGCACCATCAAGTGAATCATGACATCGAAAAACGAAGGCGGAAAATACTTCTCTAGTAAACACAAAGTTACTACGATGTCACTTTGCAGCTTGCCTAGCTTACTAACATCAACTACTTTACTACACAGCTCGTTGAAGAAGTGACACAAGCTTATAATAGTCTTCCTAACTTTCACGTCTAACACCCCCTTTATTGCAAAAGGAAGAATCTGTTGCATTAGTACGTGACAGTCGTTGGACTTCAATCCATTCATCTTCGAATTATCATCGGACACGAGATTCTTGAAATTGGAGGAATACCCATCAGGCACTTTTATGTTAGACAGCGTGTCATAAAACATGCGTTTCTCCTCGCTATTTAATGTGTATATGGCAGGCGGCAGATAATGACCCTTCCCTTTTGGTTGACTTATTAACTCAGTCTTAATCCCTAACTCCTCGAGATCTTGTCGTGCCTTTAAACCGTCCTTCGTCTTGCCTTTCAAATTCAGTAACGTCCCATAAACACTCTCACATACATTCTTTTCTATATGCATAACATCTAACTGATGACGAACAAGCAAATGCTTCCAGTACTCTAGTTCAAAAAAGATTGATTTTTTACGCCAAACTTTCGATCTCGCATCAATAGTTTCTTTTTTCTTTTTTGGCCTTCTCTGCTGACATGGCATTTTCTTCTTTGATTTATTCTTCTTCAACGCCCTCCAGATAACTTCCTTCTTTGCCTTTTTCTCCTTCCCCCATTTAGTCGTAAAACCTTCCAGATAGTCGTAAACTTCTTCACCCGATCTCGGTTTTTTCATCACACCGCTCTCTGGTTCATTATTGAAATCTTTTCTTCTTTTGCGAAAAGGATGTGTAAGTGAGAGGAATCTTCTATGCCCGAGGAAGCATACTTTTTTGGATTTTGGCAACCACTGTGAGTAGGTATCCTCTGCGCATACTGGACACGCGTTATAACCTTTTGTAACACACCCCGACAGGTCACCATACGCGGGAAAGTCATTTATAGTCCAAAGTAAGACTGCTTTTAGATTGAAGAACTCTTTCTTATAAGCATCATAAGTCTGAACGCCAGGTTTCCACAACTCTTTCAGATCCTTTATTAGTGGTGCCAAGTAGACATCAATACTGTTACCAGGTTGCCTTGGACCTGATATCAGTAGAGTCAACATCATGAACTTTCTTGACATACACAAATAAGAAGGCAGATTGTATGTTGCTAGGGTAACCGGCCAACAACTATACTTTGCACTTAATGACTTATGAGGGTTTATACCATCCGCGGACAAGGTTAATCTCAGATTCCTATCTTCCTTTCCAAATTCTTTCCAGTACTTGTCGTCAACAAGCTTCCAAGATGGGGAATCACAAGGATGTCTTAGCTTGCCATCACTGACCCGACCTTGCGCGTGCCAAGTTAGGTCATGTGCGGTTTCTGGTGACAAGAACATTCTTCTAAATCTAGGAATGGGCGGGAAATACCAAACAACTTTTCTCGGCACCTTCTTGCTATTCTCCTTCCACCGAGAAGTGCCACAAGTTGGACATTGAGAAGCATCCTTGTGCTCATCCCAGAACAAGACACAATCATTCTCACAAGCATGATACTTAATGTATTCTATGCTTATTCCTTTTAGCAACTTCTTGGCCTCGTATATCGACTTAGGGATTGTATTATTTGAAGGCAAAACATCATTTAGCTCGCCCAATAAAGCATCAAAGCTTGTATCAGACCAGCCAAATTGACCCTTCAAATGTTGGAATTTCAGCAATCCATTTAGTGCATTATACTTAGACCCTTCATATAGTGGCTTGTCGCATTCTTCGAGAAGTGACTTCAATAAATTAGGTTCATTCTCTGCATATGTGAAGGCGTCATGTAGCATCTCCTTTGTGTAATCGAACTGGGGAGGTCTAGACTCATTAGGGCATTGAGCTTCATCCTTAGATTAATTTTCTTCGTGGAAGGTCCAATCGATATAATTCTCATCGAAACCGTGTTTAAACACGTGATAACACACGTTTTTTATGGAAGTGTGACACAAATTGATACAATTTACACAAGGACACGGAATGAACTTGGAATTTGGGTTATTGCATTGTGCAAACTCTAAAAAGGCATTCACACCTTCCTCGTATGCGATTGATAATCTATCAGACAAAATCCAAGATTTATCCATTACCTAAAAACTCTAAAACAGAAAACATCTCGTGTAAGTGTCGAGTCTGATACCAACCTTATTAAACTAAAACAGAAAAAGATAACTACCTAGTAAACTATACATGTTAAACAAGAACACCAGCTTACAAATCATTTACTCTATTAAACTATACATGAGGCCTATAAAGTATTATTCACAAACACCAAAAAATATTATCTTACATCATAATATGCTTGTCAAAATAAGCACGAGTAACAGCAGATAATGTTTAGATGTGCTTATGTAAGAAACATGATTATCATAAAAATGTTGTTTAGCCTATGTAAGGATTATAGGAGCTAAAATGAACAGAACTGGTAATCAAATGTCTTTTGGATTCCAAATCTGAATGATCATCAGTCGAAAACCACTTATTTCACCATGAAACCAAAATGGGTGTTTATTTAAGCTTATTTTTGGGCTTACGAGCTTATGTTTTTTCGACTTATGTTTCACAAGCTAATTTTTTCAAACTTATTATCTTATATAAGCTAATTATGACACAATAAGCTTATACAAACCCATGGGTTACAAATTAAGCCAGAAAACATGAGCCTATAAAACATAATCTCGTAAGCCAAAAAATAAGCTTAAACAAACAACCCCACATGATCATAACTAGTACATTACTTAAATCCAAACAATCAAAATGACTTATATATCTACCCAAATCAAATGACAAATAACATACCCAAAACTTATATACCATCATTCATAAAAAACATACATAAATTAAAAAAAAAAAAGAAAAAATTAAAGGAGTAATTTTCACAAACACCTGGTGTGCTACATTAAAAATCAATAAATTGATTTTATAACCTAAATAAAACTCTACAACTACATTAAAACAGAAAACATAAAACTCTCAAACAAACAAATTAGGGCAATTAGGGCAAATTACGGCATACCTTTCAAAATTAGGGCAAATTAGGGCAAACTGATTTCGAGTGTTTTGAGAGGGGTTTGAGATGGGAAATTAGGGTAAATTAAAAAAAAAAAAAAAAGAAAAAATTAAAGGAGTAATTTTCACAAACACCTGGTGTGCTACATTAAAAATCAATAAATTGATTTTATAACCTAAATAAAACTCTACAACTACATTAAAACAGAAAACATAAAACTCTCAAACAAACAAATTAGGGCAATTAGGGCAAATTACGGCATACCTTTCAAAATTAGGGCAAACTGATGTCGAGTGTTTTGAGATGGGAAATTAGGGGCGGGAGTGTTTTGAGAGTTTGAGATGGGAAATTAGGTTTGAGAGGTATGAAAAGGTTTTGAGAGTTTGAGAGGGGAAATTAGGGCGGAAATGTTGAGTGTTAAGTGTTTTTGGCCAAAAAAAAACGAGGCAAAATCTTTTGGCCAAAAAAAAACGAGGCAAAATGGGAAAAAAACATAGATGACCCCTATTTAGGACGAAGCAAAACGAGCGTCATCTAGCAGGCTAAATTTTAACTGATTATGACCCTATGTTATGACGCTTCTGAAAACGAGTCATCCCCAATAAAAAATTTACTCGTTATGACTCTTATTTTATGACTTTGTTATTTGCGCGTCATCTTGTAGCGTGCGTCATAAAATGCGAGTCAAGGATA
>LBNU01019101.1:102835-114545 GCA_014162995.1 Artemisia annua
TAAAAATGTTTTATGTACTTATTTTGTTATAAGACACATTTTTATATATTGTAAACTTACTAATATTATCTAGACATCTAATGTGGCACTTATTCTATTTAACACCTAAAGTGTACTTTGACACCTAAAATACTTAAAGACTCCTAAAGTATTTTAGTCCTTCTAAATGGTTGGTCAAGGGGTTTGATCATAATGCCACATAACAAACATGTACGAACATGTGTTGTAGCATACGATGACTCGAGACGTTGAGAGGTATTGAGAGAGAATATGATTACGAGTAACTTGTACATTTTATGTTATGTATCAAGTTATACGTTTGTCATCAATCAAAACAAACGAGACTGTATAGATTAAATATCGTAATATTTGCACTAACAGACTTTTTAGCATGTTTATCTCAGGCAATTGAAGCTAGCTTTGGAGGCATGGAATGGGCATAAGACCTATGGTCTGTGGTGTAATAAATTGAAACAGTCATTTTGCAAACACTTAATGTGTTGTAATAGCTATAAAACATCTATGCATCATTAAATTCAATAATATGAATTTCAAAACACTCTTTTTGAGTCGTTTTCTATGATTATGACTGTGATCCTCTACGTAACACCCAATTAAGTCTTCCGCTATAAAAAAATAAATTTTGGGGGTGTTACAGATTGGCATCAGAACCCTGGTTATAGAGAACCAAATGCATTTTTAAAACATTGGACTATAACTACAATTTTCTAATATACCGATTACACCACATCACCTCGAGCCCTCCATGCCTATTTAACTACATGTTATACTAAAGAATGTTGCACACCCTACACTTAGAATAACTTTATTATGAATTATGTGCTAAATGATAGATTAGCAACTTATACTACTATTGATTGGGTTATTACAGTACCATGTCTAGCTCTTCACGTCATACCTCCTCCTCCTCTTCTAAACCTAAAATTGAGGACACTGCCTCGTCAGTGGTCCCGCCTGTCATTTCAGTACCTTTGGTAGTCCCAACTATACCAATTGACAACATTAACTCTTCGTCATCCAACGATAGACTGGTGTCAACATGGAGTTGGTCTCCCGATCCGAGTACGGTGACCCCTCCTACTTTACCTCCACCTCCATCTACCCGAGTCTTCCGTGGTAGAAGAGTTAGAGTCCTCGAACCATACAAACCTGAACCTTTTATGAGACCCTTTAGGCGAACCCCTACCGGTCCTATACATATCCATACTCCTCGCTGAAGGTATACGCGATTGTCACCTAGTTCCCCTCTAGATATCTTTGGATCATCACCACCCTCATCTCCTGAACATTACGAGTCAATTCCATTGTCTCCACCACCTCCTCCACCACAAGGCGCACCAGATTTTTGGTTTAACGCCTATACCCGAACCTTCCCAGATGCACCCTTTTTCCCGAAGGATGACATCTCCAGAAAATATTCCCTCTCATCCACCAGGTTTTTCTCCAAGGACTTATGAGACAGGAGAATCATCTACAACTGCAACAAGCCGCACTGTCCCTGTCATGCCACCGTCCGAGTTTTATGAGAATCAACTAAGGGAGTGATGTGTAAGGAAAGCTTTAAATTTATAATACTAGTTTCACCGATTTTAAAAAACCAAACACACGGGTAAAGTATAACCCCCGTTGGTAGTATTCGATTAAGGTAAGACCAGGTCGTATCCACAGGGACTTAGTTCGTTCGTATTAAGTATAAATGATTAGTAAAACAAGACAAGTAACGATTATAATAATATGAGGAATTCAAATATTAAAACGAATGATTGCTTGGATAGCTTAGATAATCTAGTGACAATGTTTATGTTTGATCTCGGTTTGAATGAAGTGGAGCACAACTTATAAGAAAGCTATTTTCGTCAAAAGAACAATTTCATAATTCGTAGGTTCAATTCAAGATTCATATTTATCCATTATGTGATTTCTCTTGAAATAGTATTCCATATCAAGTCTAGATTATTATTAATTCTCCTAAGTGGATCTCTCCTTTCAAAGGCTAGAAACGCAGACAAGTTCCTAGAATTGCGTTTAACAAGTTGATTCTTTCGACCTATCGTAACACATTATATTCAACCAGTTTCAGTAAATAAACATAATAAGACTAGAGATAAAATAGTTTGCAATATTAAATTGAAATTAATAGAGATCAAAACATAATCATAAGTTGCTTTATTATATTCACATATCCAAGCAATCACAAGAGGTTTAGCCTCTAATGAATAAATACCTACCATAGGCTTGCACAGAACACAAAGACAACTCCGACAAGGCGTAAGCACCAGACAATGATATGAATGACGACTTTTTCGGGTTGGCTTAGGGATTAAGGGAATGAGCAAGGCATGGATAATTTTGCTTATTGTTTCTGGTGGATTTGTAGAATAATATACTAATAAGCTGCTGCTGATCATCAATATTCATAGATCTTTTTCTTTATACTTTCTTTTTCTTTCCAATATAACTTTTGTTTTATTTTCACTTTTCATCGTACACAAATTCTCAAATTCTTTTTTTGTTTCACATTTTAGATAACTTTTTATTTTTTCAGAATTTCCTCATTTTGCAGCAATAATCAATCAATCTTCATTCTTTTTGAGCATAAGTAATTGGTTTAAAACACGGAAAAGGCTTAGGCTCAGCGTGTTGTTCTAGGTGGCAATAGCACTAAAAATGAGCGCTAGAGGGTTAATTTATGGAATATACTAGTGACCAGTGTAGTCAACTAGATTATGACTTCATAGGATGGCTATTTGGTGTAAATCCTAAATTTGCCTCAAAATCATCTAAAATTGTCTATAAAGCATAAAAAATGCAATCTCACTGCGTCATTCGTTATTGATGTATAAGTGCAAGTTCTAGAGCTAATTTAAATCATCGGCTCACTCATATGTTTTGGAGAAAGTGTAGCAGATATACACTTATAAAGGCTTATAATTATCTCACATTTGTGGTGAATGAAATTGTGTCTAGCTACAGTGTCAATCAAAGTGGATTTGCCTTAATAACTTGTAAAAACATATAATTTTTAAGCTTTTATTAGAAAGCAATGATTGAGTCATATAATCAGTTTTATGAAATAAATATGTTTACTATCTGACTCCTCCCCCATACTCAAGTTGAACATTGTCCTCAATGTTAATCACTGGATATATAAATAGGAAAAGTATAACTATAAAAAAAGACAGTAACTTCCCGGGCCATATGAGAAAGCATGAAGAGATGTGCTATCCCAAATGCGGTCTTCATAATAATCTGCAAAATAAAAAGAAACACACAAAAATGGAAAATATTTTTGGGTTTTGGGGTTTTTTTTTGTTTTTTTTTTATATTTTTAAATACCTCCACACTTAAGTTTTACAGTGTGGTTTAATCAAAGTATTTTTTTTGGTAACCATGATTTCCGACCTTTTGGCCGACTAATCCACGGGGTTTGAACCCACTGCCACACAGACTCAAACCAGGTAAAGCCCTCTTTTTTCAGGAGGTTGGCTTGGCCACTTAAGGTTGTTTGCACCTAGCAGGAATTGAACTTGAGACCTCACACATTTTAGAGTGACTAGCAGTGTACCCGCGCAATGCGGCGACGGGTACACTGTGACTAAATTTTGTGGCGAACAAATGTTTTTCATTTATATGTTTAGGCAAACGAATGTTTTCGATTAGGTGAACGAATACAAGGAACACACAGATATGTTACGGCGAATGAATGTCTTTCGATTATATGTTATTTATGATGATAACTTTATCGACGGTGTTGCGTGTCTGTGATGATAACCTTATTGATGTTTAACATATATATTTTTTTTCTCAAGCAAAACATCTAGATTAATAATAGAGTAAATTGATAACGACAAAATATTGAACAAACAAAAAAGTATACTTAATAAAAACATCGTCACTTTAGATATTTTGAAATTAATTACTTTGTCATTACGAAGCTTAAATGTAATTATTAACCGATAACGATACCAAAATCAACATTAAACAACATAATTTTCGGACATCCATATTTTCATTTAGTATTCGTTAACAGTCCATAATTTTCGGACATCCCAATAATAGCAAAAAAAAAAGAAAAAAAAAATAAAAAATGGATATCAGCTCAATGTAAGGCCCAAGTTTTGGTTAAATTCAACTCATAACCCAATAATACTTTCATTTACCCTAGTTTTTAGGTTATGACAACACATCTCCTAATTTTGTCCTACACTAAAAACACTCATCACATACATGCTCCTACTCTCTCTATGCTTGCAGCCACACACAAATTCGTCCTTATCTCTCCAAGATACATGACACAATATATTTACCACTTCATTTCATTTCTTCTTCTAGCCACTAAAAAAATTCATCCCTTTGTTTCTTATCTTAAAACACCGAATCATAATAACCCTTTTTTGCATAATTAAAATGCGAAATACAAACGCTTTCTTGGTAAACGAATCATATCAAACCTTCCTTGTTTTCTTCTATCTTTGTACACGAATATAGTGACTCAGGTTAGATCTTTTACAAAAGGTTTCTGGTGGGTTTGTTATTTTTGTTGTTCATTAAGATCTATGAAGGGTATGTGTTCAAAGTAAACAAACCTCAACCACACCAAAAGCCAAAAACACCACACACCTTAGGTCGCCATTGTCACACACCCATCACCATCGTCACACGCCGTAGATGGCGGCTGCGAAGTGACCGGCGGCATCAAAGAGGCTAGCACAACGTGTGTTTATTTTTGGCTTGCAAGAAATGAGAGAGAGTTTAAGAGGTTTTGTTTGTGTGTTTTTTGTTTGACTAAATGAATGTGGGTTGTGAAATATATACAGGGAATACTATATCAAAACTGATGGGGAGAGATTAAAGATGATGATGATGATGGTGTAAATGGGATGGTATAAGTGTTGGGATGTTACAAGTATTGTATTTAATTTCCATAATTTGAGTATCATATTGATTTAATAGACTTTATATTGATTTAATAGCAAAATTAATACATTTATTTCATTTGAATGTTTAGCTGTTACATTTAGCAATAGACATATATTTCTATAATAAGGAATTTAAGAAGTCTGAATTTTAAGCCTTGCCATTTAAAGAAATGTCCTAAATGCATTATAAGGTAGTAGAGATAGTCACAAGTCCTTTTGCCACTAGGCCACCCTTAAGTGATAAAGTAAATTAGAGAAAAGAAAAGAAATTAAAATAAAATGAAATGAAACGGGTTGCCTCCTTCCAAGCACTAATTTCAGAGTCTATAGCTCGACTCATGTGATTATGGTGATTTAGTCGTTTGGGAAGAAGGGTGTTGATTCTTCTCTTCTATCATTAAAACTTTCTTCCTCATGGTATAATTTAAGCCTGTGACCATTGACTAAAAAACTTTTATCGTCAGGTCCGTATAGTTCAACATATCCGGATGGATACTGGTGTTTAACAATATAAGGTCCAACCCAACGGCTTGTAAGTTTCAGTTGTTTGATTTTGAACTTTGATTGGAATAGGAGGACTTTATTTCCTTTCTTGAATTCTTTTCTCATTTTTAATTTTCTATCATGCCAAACTTTAGTTTTTTCTTTATACAGACGAGAGTTTTCATAACCGTAAAAGCGTAGTTCGTCTAATTCATGAAGTTGAAACATTCGTTTTTCACCGGCTGCAATTAAATCTAGATTACAGTTTTTAAGTGCCCAGTATGCACGGTGTTCTATTTCAAAAGGTAAGTGGCATGCTTTACCATATATGAGTTTGTATGGTGTTGCTCCAGTTGGAGTTTTATAAGCAGTCCTAAAGGCCCATAAAGCATCGTCCAGTTTCCTTAACCAAACAGCAGGATTGTCTTTAACTGTTTTTTCAAGTATTCTTTTAAGAGCTCTATTAACAGTATTTTCAACTTCCAAAAATGAGTGCCTCTGTCGCTAATGAGAGCTTTTGGTATGTCAAAACGACAGAATAGTTTCTTAAGGAATGATATAACAACTTTGGCATCATTTGTTTGAAGAACTTGGGCTTCTGTTTATTTTAAGACATAGTCGACAGCGACTAGGATGTATTCAAATTTTGATGATTTAGGAAAGGGTCCCATAAAGTCTATACCCCAGATGTCAAAAATTTCACATACTTGAATATAATTCATGGGCATTTCATCCCTTTTGGAAATGTTTCCAGTTTTCTGACATGCTTCGCAAAGGCGAACCAGAGTATGTGCTTCTTTCAGAATTGTTCGCCAATAGAATGCAGATTCAAATACTTTTTTAGCAGTAGTGTTGGCACCATAATGTCCACCAGTAGGTCCATGGTGACATCTTTCAAGAATGGTACGAGTTTCAGGTCCAAAGACACATCTGCGGATTATTCCATCAGGTCATATTTTGAATAAGTATGGTTCATCCCAAAAATATTTCTTTAAGTCTGAGAAGAATTTATTTTTCTCTTGGTGAGTCATTCCCTTTCGTAATACATTCCCTGCCAGATAGTTTGCAAGGTCGGCGAACCAAGGCGTGTCTGGAGAACTAATTGCATTAAGAGTTTCATCGGGAAAATTATCGTCTATTTCAATTTCTATTTCTTCATCTTCATTTTATAAACGAGACAAATGATCAGCTGCTACGTTTCCAACACCTTTTTTGTCTTTGATTTCTTTGTCAAATTCTTATAAAAGCAAAATCCAACGAATAAGACGTGGTTTAGCATCTTGCTTTTTAAATAGATATTTGAGAGCGGAATGATCTGTATAGACCACAGTTTTAGATAGAACTAGGTATGCACGGAATTTGTCGAATGCAAATACAACGGCCATGAGTTCTTTTTCAGTAACCGTATAGTTTTGTTGAGCAGCTTTGAGCGTTTTGCTAGCAAAGTAAATATGATGGAAATGTCTACCATCTTTTTGTCCTAAAACAGCTCCAACTGCAAAATCGCTTGCATCGCACATTAATTCAAATGGTAAATTCCAGTTTAGACTTATTATGATTGGTGTACATGTGACTTTTTCTTTAAGAGTTTCGAAAGCTTTTTGACATTCGTCATCGAATTCAAAGGTAACGTCTTTTTCAAGAAGTTTAGTTAAAGGTCGAGCAATTTTTGAGAAATATTTAATAAATTGTCGATAGAATTCTGCATGTCCTAAAAAGCTTCTAATACCTTTCACATTGGTAGGAGGTGGAAGTTTTGAGATTACGTCAATTTTTGCTTTGTCAACTTCAAGTCCTGCTCCTGACACTTTATGTCCGAGCACAATTCCTTCTTTGACCATGAAGTGGCATTTTTCCCAATTAAATTACCTAGGCATTTATCGAAATAATTTCCAAAGAATGAAAAATCATCCATGAAAAGTTCCACGGATTCTTCAATCATATCATGAAAAATTGCTATCATACACCTTTGAAAAGTAGCAGGTGCATTACATAAACCAAAGGGCATACGTCGATAAGTTTAAGTTTCGAAACGACATGTAAATGTTGTTTTTTCTTGATCCATTTGATTGATTGGTATTTGGAAATAACCGAAAAATCCGTCTAGAAAACAAAAATATTCATTTCTTGCTAGTCTTTCTAACATTTGGTCCATGAATGGGAGAGGAAAGTGATCTTTTGCGGTAGCTTCATTTAGTTTTCTATAGTCAATACATACGCGCCGACCAGTGACAGTTCTAGTTGTGACAAGTTCGTCATTTTCATTTGTTACTACTGTGATACCACCTTTCTTAGGTACACAATGAATAGGACTTACCCATGGGTTATCTGCTATAGGGTAGATAATTTCTGAGTCAAGGAGTTTGACAACTTCCTTTTTGATAACTTCTTTCATATTCGGATTGAGTCTTCTTTGCTTTTGAATTACTGGTTTCTTATCATCCATTAACTGAATTTTGTGTTTACATAAAGATGGACAAATTCCAGGTATGTCACTTGTTTTCCAAGCAAAAGCTCTTTTGTGATTTTTGAGAACTGAAATCAATTTTACTTTCTTTCTCTCAGAGAGTTTATATGAAATTATGACTGGAAGTAACGATTCTCCTTCCAAAAAAGCATATTCCAAATAGTCTGGTAATGGTTTGAGAATGAGATCAGTTGGTGGTTCTTCAAGAGAGTTTCTAACTTTGTGTTCAGTGTCAAAGATTATTTTCTCAAATGATGGTTCTTCTTCATTATTATCCTCGTCATCGGAATTTTCATTTTTATCTTCGACAGTCATAGCCATGAATTGATCATATTCAGCTAAAACTTCGTCTTCAAGGATTGTTCCATCGACTTAGTAGAGTAATTGATTAAATTCATTTAGCATTTCATCGAAATCTTCCTCAAGAATTTCATCGATAACATCAATTCTAAAGCATGTGTCATCATTAGAGTAAGAGTATTTCATAGCCTGCTCTATGGAGAAAATCATTCTAAATTGAGTTGTTTCTATTTTACTCGAATCATTGCATCGGCTGTATAGAGAAAAGGTCTTCCTAAGATTAGGGGTACTTTCACTGGTACAAAAACTGCCTTTCGTCACACATGGTCGATTTTTAACTGTCACACTGTAACATATTTACGTGACTAAATGTACAAGAATAAAATAAACAGCCACACTCGATCTGACTTGTGTGACCATTTCAGAATTCTATTGTCACACATTTGAATATTTATGTGACCAGAGGTAACTGGAAAAAAATTTTGGATTATTTAGTCACTTATAATTTGGGACGTGTGATGGATACAGATAAGTTAGAAACATTAATCACACTATATATATACATATGTGACAAATATATGTCACACAATTGAAGAGTGTGACCAGAATAGATATATGGTCACATGAAGTAATTGTGTATGCAGCTAAATTATATAGTCAAGTTTGTCACACATTATTTAAACGTGACTGCTATTCTTTGCTCAATATTTAGCCACGTATGAATTTGAAATGTGTGACAACTGAAAAGTAAGTTTGAAGCGTTAGTCACGATATGCATTTAAAAGTGACAAATATATGTCACATACTTGAAGAGTGTGACCAAGTGTCATATATGGTCACCCGAAACCATAGAAACATGATTAAGTGTAACGAAAATTCGATACATATGGTCACACAAGTTAATATGTGTGTCTAAAGTTTAGTGTGTGTTTGCTTATTGCCAAATCCTAACGTGTATAGTCACATTTAATTAAAACACGATCATGTGACTATAGGCTTTACAATAGTCACACCATATCACAAATGTGTATCAAAATGATGTTTATGACCACATTATAAGGGTATTATATGTGACCAATACATTCAAAATAGTCACATTGTGAAATATTCATGTGACTATTATTTATAGCAAAATGTGAAGTCAGTTATCATTAACCTTGATATTACTCAAATTGAGTTTTTGTGTGACTAAATCATAGAGTCATATTTTGTCACACATTATTTATGCGTAGTCACAATTCGATACATATGGTCACACATTTCTGATGAAAGGGTTCAAGTGCTAGGCCTACCAAATGAGCACAATTGGGAAGTCATCCAGGGACAGAGGTGGAAGAGATGGAACAAAACATCACCAACTGGCACTAAAGGGAAAGGGAAAATGGGCTAAGCCATCTATGTAATGCATCCATGTAATGTCTTTAACAACCTATGTAATGCATCTATGTATGCTACAACTATGCAATGAAATATGCATCTATTAATGAAATAAAAGTTAAAGACTACTTATACGGCTGGCTGTTTTTTCAGTTTGACAAAATGTGAACTCAATTATCATTAACGCCTGTTTTTTTTAACAAATTGCCTGCAATTGAGAATCTTTCATACCAAACACTGTCTTTTTCAACAAAATGCCTGCACTATATAATCGTTATTAACATCGGTGCTTGAATATGTAAATGTACAATGTTAATACTGCTATTACACAATTAATACGTCTAGTACACAATTAATACTCCTCATCCATTCATCTTTTTGTTCTTGAATGTACTCTTGCACTTCTTCTTTGATCTGTTCCATCAGTGCAAGATCAGCATCACCTTTAATCCTTTCTTCATCCCAAGATTCCAAGAGTGCTTTTGTTTTGGCCTCATCTTCAGTATGTTTCCTTCTTTGTTCAAGTACCATCTGATTGTCCTCTGCAAACTCAGCATCCAATTTTCTTGCAGCAGCTTCATCTAATTCAATCTGCTTGTCTTTGGGCCAGTACTCAAAAGGAATATCTTTATAAGGTTCAGGCTCAGGCTCTTCAACCATGCATAATACCTTTGCCTTTGCCCTTATAACTTGGCTCTTGTACACTCTTATTGATTGGTTGAGTTGGTTCTCTAATCACCACACCTTTGACAGGTACCCTTGGTTGTTGTGGTGGTGGTTGTGATTGTTTAAATGGTGTTGTCTTCAATAGAATCATTGCTTCGGCTAAAGTTCGGAAGTCATCGTCATCACTAGCAATAGAACATCCTTCA
Source organism: Artemisia annua (assembly GCA_014162995.1). Lineage (NCBI taxonomy): Eukaryota > Viridiplantae > Streptophyta > Magnoliopsida > Asterales > Asteraceae > Artemisia > Artemisia annua. The sequence continues at coordinate 113,275 of LBNU01019101.1, forward strand.
TCATTAGCATTAGAATCTCCCATGCCTTTGATTGCTTCAGCCATTACTTCAGAATCCCTCACTAGTTGCTCAGGCTCCAAGGTCTTAAGCTTTTTACCACTTTCTTTTGAGAAGCTGCTTCCATAACAACCTCATTGCCTTGATTATAAGCAACTACATACTCATCATCATTCTCACCAGAATCCACATCCATATCCACACCAATGTCATCACCATCAGCAGCACTGTCAACATTTTCCGTAGGTTCCCCTGAATCCTTGGTCTCATTCCTCCCCTGACCTTCTAATCGCTTAAATTGCTTACCCCTTGGTTTCACCAGCAACACTTTATTCAGTCTTTTGAATGAAAACGCTTTATTCAGTCTTTTGAATGACCTGGTTCTTGACCCTTTTCTGACCTTCCAATTGCTTAACCCTCAGTTTCAAACCTTTAATTTCATCCTCATGAGTATCTGTGAGTTGTTGTAGGCCAAGAACCTGTTCTTTAAGTTTGGTACATGTGACAACTCAGAAATTCGGGCTTCTATATAATTATCCTCTTATAATCTTTATTTATATTTCGGGAACATTTATTGAGGTGTAGGATATTACACACGAGATTTGACTCTATAACGAATAAAATACGAATATTAATGTATTCAGGCGACTAAAAATAAAGATATAAATATTTATAATCACAATTTATGTAAAAACGATTCTAATACCAATGGAATAACTTTTGGGTGCTCGGCAAATATTCATGATACGTTTTATTAAACCCGTTAACATTTCACTAAAAATATTAAGAGATTGACGAGATTAGTCCTTGAGGGAGTATTAGGGTTTGCTACTAGTCCCCTTGCACCCCCACTCCCCTATAAATAACCTCTTATATTCATTTTAGGGTTTCCATATCCCTTTCGCTCTCTCTTCCAGCCGCAACTCACCCCACTTCCTCTCTCTACTTTTCCGGCGAGAAAAACCGACGAAATACCACCACCGCCGCGAGTGGTGCTTCCTCCACCACCACCGTTCACCAAATCTTCTCCTCTTTCATTTAACCATCAATTCTTTAACAACTCCCATACTATCCTCACCACTTCTATCCTCATCACTTTCATTGTCCCCCTTGGTTTCTTGGCACCTGGGGTTTCCTTCACCTGAATCAGTTCCATTGGAACCTTCACCCTGATTATGTTGACCTAGATCTAACATTGCTTGAAACAATGGTTTAACTATGACAGGAAAGTCCTTACCCTTTCTCTTCATGTTAGAAAAAACCTTTTTATTATG
>LBNU01019101.1:130889-155921 GCA_014162995.1 Artemisia annua
TTGGTTCATGTTTCTTAAGACGTTCAAGCATGTTACCAACCGGAAGTCTGCCAGTTTTCTTAAGCCTAACATCGATAATCACCCATCCAATATAATTAATAACACACCATTCAATCAATAATCAATAGTTAGGTTTCATTAGATCTAAGCAAACACAAAGAAAACCTAGCCTAGCATGTTAAACAAAAGACAAGAACAAGATAGAATCAAATAACACATAGACATATTGAATGATTAATTGATTACTTATTTTCAATGTAACATGGAAGATCCCAAGGTTAAAAACCTTAAAAAAGCTGCTAAAAATCGTCTAGGGTTTCTCCCTTAAAAGTTCCACACTTATGACTAAAAATTATGCGAATATATATAGAAAAACAGATCTGACGGCGTCACGTTATAGTCTTGACGCCGTCACCTCGCCGTGGTTAGGGTTTCTTGATGGCCTTCTTGATGCCGTCCCTCTTTAATCCGTTCTGGCTTATCAAGACTTGACGCCGTCAGCTCCATGCTTGACGCCGTCTGGAGTACTATTCCAGCAGATTTTAGCACTTTGTCGAATTCTTCACTTTAATGCTCCAAAAATGTCCAAAATGTTTCCTTTTCCAGAATTTCTCTCCAAAGTACCTAAAATGTCAAAAGGAACGATTTAGGGTAATAATTGATCAAATAAATACGATTTAGGGCTTAAATGACCCCCGAAAAGCGGTACACTTTTCGCCTTATCATGTTCACTAGTGGATTGAGCATAGCTCAACATAAAGTCTTTTGTGAAAAACTGGGTTATGGTTGATATGTTTAGTGTATTAGTTTGAGAAGGGTTGTTGAAAGTATGGTTGGAATATTAGAACTCATTCGTCTGAAGTCAAAATGTGGTGGATATATATTCACCTTTTGCAGATTTAGGGTTTCATATAACTCATTCATTTGTGTAATTTCATCTTAATATCCCCTCTAAAATTATTCTGGTTACTAGTCTCTTGATTCTTGATCATTGAGGTTTGAGTTTTGTAGTGAGGTGTATTGTACGTATGATTTGATTGCATCCATTTGGGGATAACTGCTTTCTTTTGCATGTAGATTGCACTCATTTGAGACAATCATTCGGATATAGTTTTTAGTAATAAAGCATGTGGGTGGTTGGTTGAGTGCAGATTTGGTGTTGTTATCTTTGATATATATCGTTATTCTTTACAAGTAGTATTAGGTGGTGTCTGAATGATTGTTTTGGAGCTTATTCGCTTATTTTGATTTAAAATTGATACAGTTGTGAAATATGAAGTGAAGCTTCTCTCAAAGCTATCACTTTGTTCGTGTACTATTTTTTATTTTTATTTTTATTTTTTTGAATTATTTGAGATCGTGGAAGTCACTCTAATTGAGTTAATTTGGACGCCAGCTAATAACAATAACAATAATGCTTTCGGTAGACTTTGTTGATCTAACAAAAAAATTTTGATTTTATGTATATTGAGCGGTAGTTTGTTATGACAAGTTTTTTTAACAGGAATTTAAAAATACAGGTAAGCAGGTAGAAGATACAAAACTAAGAGAGAAACACGCCTACAAACCAATCGAAAAATGTACTCGTATCAGAACACAACCACATGAAACTACTGAATATATAATTACTAAGGTTGGGTGAAGCTTGTCGATATATTTGACATCTCTAGGCTAAAGTTATTCGGATGACTTTATTATTATTATTATTATTATTATTATTCTATTTTAAATATGCTTATGCAAGAATAAAAAGTTACGGAGTATATTGATGACCATTGACCAGCTTGTCGTTGAGTTTGAGTTGGAAATTTGGAATAGACAAGTACAGAAAACTAAGCTAGTGAAGCGAAAGCAAACTTGAATTCTTAATTTGGAAATATAATGCTCCTATTAGATCATATCTGTTCGAGATTGCAAAAGAATTAAATATGAACCAGTGCTTAACATGACCAAAACATAAATATATTTTATTTCGGACACATGGGCACATGGCTAGTATTTTTCATTTTTTAAATTATTTTCTAAGCTAGAACTTTCATTTGATTGATCCAACCGGCTTTTATACAAAGCAAATCTTCCAATAACGCATTTGATTCCTATCCTATACACCACTCCAATATTGAATTTTCTATTTTGTTTCATGTATGTCATGGGCACATGGCTAGTATTTTTCATTTTTTAAATTATTTTCTAAGCTAGAACTTTCATTTGATTGATCCAACCGGCTTTTATACAAAGCAAATCTTCCAATAACGCATTTGATTCCTATCCTATACACCACTCCAATATTGAATTTTCTATTTTGTTTCATGTATGTTAGGATTCAGAATTTCAGCTAGTCAATTTTCTCGTTGAAAGGTATAACTGAAGCCCATTTCGAGTGATTGCAACGTAAATAGTATTGCTCCATGATATAAACAAGTGGGCGGCGCCCGCTGCGTTGCAAACGTTTATCGTCTTTTGATCTAAGTTATTATATTTTATTTTTTTTGTTATGTAACATAATTTTTTGTTTGTTTGTTATTTAAATAAAAACTTTGTTTAATTTTGTTTTTGTTGGATCAATAAAAGAAAAATACATACATGTACTTGCACATTGATATTGGGCCTAAGATATTGGACCAAAGGGGCTAAGCAATCAACTGGTGAAAGAAACAATTTTTTTATTCGTGTGTGCGTAACTGCGTATTTTATTATTTTGCAAAGTGTGGCTAAATCTGTGCCTCTATAATATATATAGGTAATTATTGGCGTAATGTAACACACCGGACAATAAATTACTGTAGTATTTAAAAAGAAAAAGAATAGAAGTATAACTTTAGAAGAAAATTAGAAATAAAAGTTTGTGATTCAAGTATTGGTCGTGCAATAAAAGTTCGCTTTAATGATCACATTCTACATGGATGATAGATTGGAATCATTGGATACTTCTTAAAATCAATTACCAAAACAATCAAATACCAAACGAGATGTCAATTCTCGACACTATTTCATGGTCTTACGAAAATCGACATAGCGAGAATTTCCTTTTGCTCGCCAACCAATACGTGGACAACTATGGGCCGGTCAAAAAATGAAGTCACGAGCAAATTCAATTGCTCTCCTTTATCTTTTGCTCGCCATTTTCTTTCATTTTAAAGAAACATGACTTCTTTTTTCTTAACAAAATATATTTTCCTTGGCCTCAAGTAGCATAATATGATACAAAATGAGCATTATTCAAGTGGGCATTTTTTTAAATAAAGAACCAGTTGTATGATACGTGTTACTACTTAGACGTTGCATGCATGAGTCAAATGTATATGTGTGATCAAAATGCATGCGTGGTTTCCATCTATACAACCATGCAACGTTTGCTACAATATCATTATACAACGTGTGATCATATTGTGCTATATAATAGCAACTTAATATTCACCATCATACTTTGCATTCCCAACATACATCAATGCTTCACTTCTTCCTTCAATCTTGCAAGCCAAACTCTCACGCACTTCGCAACATAACTCGTCAAGTAAGTTGCTACATGTATCTTTGAAGAGCAAATTTGCAAGACTAAGTTTATGAACACACCTCCCTCTTAGTAAGATTTCTAGCCATGGTAAGTTTCGACCTCTAAAATTTGTAACATTTTACACAGTAATTCTTCATCCACCATTTACACACTAATTCTTCTTCCACCATTGTTAGTACAACTTTGGAGATAGTACTTTACTTCTGCCACACATTTGCTTCACAAATAAGGGACGAGAAAACCCTCGGCATATCAAAAAACTAGAAAAAGACAATGAAGTTAGCGAGCAAAGTGTTTCTCGTCTCCCTTGCTCCCCCCTTATTCTCGTCTATTTCAAAAAAACAAGAAAATGCTAGACGACAATGGACATAGCGAGAAACAGGTGCTCGCCCCTCACTTTGCTCGCTTAGTAGATTTCTGTAACACGATTCTCTATGGTCCATTTTCGTAAAGTTGTTTCCTATGAGTTCATTTCAGAAATTTTCTCTTCTTAATCGACACACTACCTAAAATAAAACAAAGTAACACGCCGGGAGGACCCTCATAAGTTTGTGAAATCAAGTATGTATAGAAACAGTATACTAAATAAAAGTTTGTGAATTTACGTATGTATATAAACACATCCGTTCCCGGCATCTTATGTTAAAGAAAAAGATTAAACATAACAAATCATCGACTAAGTACTATATATGAGAAAATGATATTAGTACTATATTACTCAAGGGGGTGTTTATTTTTTTTTAGCTAAGAGAATAGGTTCACAAACTCATTTAATATTCTTTTCTAAGTGAGACTCACTATTTACCTTGGTCTATATCCACAAGGCATGAATTATAGTGCCCTCCTCAATAAGTGGCTCATATAGATGTAGAGCCAGGGTCGGTCCTGAGTTTTTTGATGCCCGGAACGAGGCTATCGAAACATGCCCCAACTAAACATCATCCAGTGAAAACGCGTTATCTATCTTATATATAAAGAACCTTATGACTATAAATCTATAATGTATTTATTAACACAACTCATTTGTTAACTCGTGAAAACCAGAAAAAGTTACATATGATTATCATGTCGTTGGTTTTTAATTAAGTTTGTTAATTCCTGCAAATTGGACATAATTAAAATCGATCTCTTCATTGGTTCAACCAATCGAAACGGTTTTAGTAAATGGATAAATGTATTTTTTATAAACTACGATAATGTCGAATCGAAAAGTTAGAATACGTATTTGAAATATATTATGAATAACTGAATTGTATATACATAACTTATCTGTACTTTCTAAATTTTTACTAAAATACTATTAGAAAGTTAAAAACCACACTTTAGCATGACATTTATAAGTTTGAAGTAAAAAAAATCCTAGTAAATTGGTTTTAAAAAATAGTAAAAAAGAAAGAATAATAAACTAAACCCACGTGACTCTTGAAAGAAGCAAAACGTTTAAACCAATCAAATTTCTTATTATAACTTCATCTTCCTCATTTAAACACCCTTATCATCGGAAATTTTAAACCTCCATATTCACCGCCGTTTCGCTTCAACCTTTATAATCTTTAATACAATCTTTGTTTCACTATATTAGATATGCCCTATTCTATCATGCATGTTTTTCATCACAAGTGATGTGCATCATATAAAATCGATTCGTAACGCCAGAAATTTGATGCCCTCGATTAGTTTGATGCCCTGGGCGGTCGCCCAGCTCGCCCAGCTCCAGGGCCGGCCCTGTGTAGAGCTCACACACTCTCTTAGCTAACAAAAAAAAAAAAAAANTTTGGCACACATAACTTATAAGAGATTCTAAAAAAAATAATCTTCCATAATCTCTTATAACCAAAGGTTACTTCATGTAGCTTATAAAAATAATCTCTTTTTATAATCTCCAGCACCAGCACCATCTCCAGCACCAGCACCAGTTCCAGCAACAGTTACTTTCGTCAAACATACCCTAAATTAGTTAGCACAATCGTGGATTTAGGTCCGTTATGTTTTAGATTTGAATTGCTTGTTAATTACGTTATGTATTTATTACAAGTACGTATGCATTCTTTGTTATGTAATAAAAAAAAACAATTAAATAATAATACTCTTTTGCTATTTTACATGGTGTTGCAGCTTAGGTTCGACCCACCACAAAATAGTTGTCCTTTGGTTATCGTCTGCTTGTCGATGATTCGGAGAGATCCCAATTTAATTATTTTCTTTCGCTTTATATCTTCGTTTAGTTTTTTTATCTAATCAAAATCATAAACCCTAGTACACAAAAATGTTATAGCAAAAGAGTATTATTGAATGAATATGTTACATTTGTGTCTATCTATAATAGCCCCATAGTTTTTTATATTTGTATCTATTTATATTAGCCATGTAGCTTTGACAATAAGAAACATAAACCCAAAACTTAATAAAGCCCAAGCTCTTAATTAGATTCGGGTCTTAACCTAATTATTTAATACTCCCCCGTAGTTTGAATAGGGTGCTTCCGAACAGACAAACTAGATTGAATGTTGAAAGATGCTTCTTCTTTTACTTTTTCTATTCTTTTCTTCTTTGTTGTTGGTTTGCACGAAGATAGACATGTATTTTGTGACATAGTTGTATACTTCTTGACGATTTCCTCATTTTTTAATGACGTTCGCTATTTTTTTACGTTATAGCTTGCTTTGCCTTTAGAAGTATGTGATTTGGTGGTTAACATTTGTCATTGACAACAACGATCTTCGGTGACGAAAGAAAAAGAGTATTGACAAGAAGACGGAGTTAGTTGATTGGTGACTATTCAACATGATGGCTAGGATTTATAGATTAGATAAAAATAAGGCTAATTCTATAAACAAAAACATTGTAGTTGTCAAAGAATCGTTTTTTGAGTAGCGAACTAAAAAGAATACTCTTGTAAACACTAATGTTGACACTTTTGTCTTTCTGTAAGTAGTATGACTATTTTACCTCTTCAAATTACATAAATGGTCCCGGTGGGTTTGCGAAAATTGCATCCACTGTCCCTAGGCTAAATTAGATAAATGGTCCCTGTCGTTTGGAGAAAATTGCGTCCACCGTCCTTATTTTTTTTTCCGAAATTTTCCAATTTTTTTTTCAATTTTTTTTTCGAATTTTTTTTCCTCAAATTTTTTTTCGAAATTCTTTTTTTTTTCAAATTTTTTTTCGTGACATGCGAAAAAAAATTTTTTTTTGAATTTTTTCGTAATATTTTCTAATATTTTTTTTCGATAAAAAAATTCATTTGTGACAAAAAAAATTTCAAAAGTGAATTAAAAAAAGGTGAAAACGTATAAAAAAAAGTATATAAAAATGTAGCAGATCCAAAAAAATAATATTAGGGACCATGGATGCAATTTTCGCTAAACCACAAGGACCATTTATGTAATTTACCTAGGGATGCTGGATGCAATTTTCAAAAATCCAAAGGTAAAATGGTCATCACAGAATATTTTTTTATCTTTATTACTCACATGAAGACAAAAATGTCAGCATTAGTGTTCAAAAGAGTATTTTTTTTAGTTCGCTACTATAACGATGATTTTTTAACAACTATAATGCTTTTTTATGGAATTAGCCCATAAAAATACAAGGCTAATTGTATGAAAAACAATAAAACGAATGAAAATAAATAAATCGGGATCCCTCCGAATTATGGACGAGTAGCCTATGACTAGATGATAACAAATTTTTGTAGGTGAATCTTACCTAAAGCTAAATAGTAAAAGAGTGTTATTGAAGGGATGTGTTACATTTGTGTCTATTTATAATAGCTATGTAACTTTGACAATAAGAAACTTAAACCCTAAACCTAATAAAGCCCAAGCCCACAATTAAATTAATCGGGTCTTTACCTAGTTATCTAATAAAAACTTTAGCCGTCATAATGCATCTCATATTATGTTGATTTAGCAATCAATCAAACAAAAAAGAAGATGCAATAAGAAAAGAAGAAGAAGCGGCTTTCAACATATGTTCCTTTTTGTCCACCCGAAAGCCTTCCATTCAAACTTGGGGGAGTGTTGAATGACTAGATTAGTTGTCCCAAACCTAATTGTGGGTTTGGGTCCATTTTGTTTAGGGTTTGGATTGCTTTTTAATTAAGCTATGTATTTATTATATGGTCAGGATCCTATAGAAAGTATTGATACTTTAAAAAGTATAAAAAGTCATGAGAATGTGATAGGTGTCCCTCACTTTTTTCTACCAGCCCCTTATTCTTTCCTTCATTTCCTTTCCCTTTTTCCTTCCAACACACGATCTAGTTATTATAAACATCAATATATGATGAACATCAACTTCTTAAAAAAATGATGAACAGTCGAAGTATTGATGAACATTTTCTACTGATGAACATTCTCGTAGAATATTGATGAACACGTATTGATGAAAAAAAAACTGATGAACATTGATGATTACGTATTAATAAACATAAAAAAACTGATAAACATTAATGAACACGTATTAATAAATATAAAATTGATGAACATTTGTATTGATGAACTGAGGAATACATGTATTACATAGAAAAAACTGATTAACTGATGAACACGTATTGTATATTTGAAGTTATTCATCAAAATTTGGATTTTTTTTAAATAAATATTGAAGCTTTGATTTGTTAAAAAAGCTTTAAATTTATAAGATTGGTTTAACCGATTATTTTGATTACACTCGGCCACACGGGTAAAGTATAACCCTCGATGCAATCTAGTAATGGGGTAAGACTAGGTCGTCCCAAAGGATTGGTATGATTCTAGTTAACCAATGTTTTGCAGAAAAGTCTAGAGATTGTCACTATCAAAAGACTAGGTAAAACTGGTAATTCCAAATGGTTGATTTTATAACAAGAATGATTTAAGACATGTTTGTTTAAGCTGAGAAACATGACGATAAACATATACATGGACAGAGATGTACGCACAAACAAGGCATATAGGCAAGAGATGACAGTTAATCATTCAAGCAAATATCTATTTAACATGATAAGAAGTCCTTTCGACCTATAATTCTCAACATTTCAAATGCATAAAGATAGGTTTGTGGTAGATAATATAAAAAGCATACTCTCCTAATCAAGTTCATTAGACATGTGATTATGCATTCAACATAATTATACTTAGGTTGATCATAATTTTATTAACCAATTCTCACAAGGTTAACACCGAATTGCCATAGACAAACAATGCAAAATTTAATCAAAGCAATAGAGCCTTTCAACCCAATTCTACTACGTACGACAAATCAAACAAGTACCAATGATCTTAGCATAACAATATCATGCATACGATTCATAAAATCACAATCATATATCCATAAAATATATTTACATCACATTTTCAAATTTGCCCAAACAAACATAGTGAGACTACTCCATAATCACAGGAACAAAACTCATAACAAACATATAAATTTCAGAAAACTTCATATTAAAAAGGTTATATAAATTATACTAAATGATTACAAGTTCAATGATTCGACACTTAGTTTTTCCAAACGAAAACTATATAATACCCAAAATTATTACTCCAGCTTCTTAGAACTCTTTCACAGTAACTAATGAAGCCAGAAATAGCTTCCAAATTCGTCCAATTGGTGATGTGTGTAACACCCCGAAAATTTTGTGAGCAGCGAAAATCTAATTCGGGGTAATTACGCTATAGAATCACAGTCATAATTATAGGAAATAATTCAAAAGATAGGTTTTATATCATTCAATGAAAACTCAAATATTCAGAGTTACAAAACATTTTCCAAAGGATAGAATGTTTCACAAAAGGGTGACGAGTTTGAAAAGAATGATATGATTATTTGAAAGATAAAAGGGAGGTCCTGAGTGCCCTTTTTGCCAGCTCCGTGCCATCGTGCCGCTAGTTACCTGAGATAAACATGCTAAAAAGGTCAACACAAAGGTTGAGTGAATCCATAGTAGTTTAATCTGTAAACGGTGTGAACACAAGTCAAATATTTTAGAAATAAACAACCAAGATGATAGGTGTTGATTAATCGGGTGTCATATATGTAAATAAAACATATATCGGGTGTCAATATTGCTCCTAAGCCTCACGAATCTCAAGCCTTAACATCGCGTGATATCATAAAAGATAAAATCACCTACACCACAAGGGATGTAGATGACAAAGGGGCCCTCGGTGATAGAAATGTGAAAAATTTCTATGGTACCTCGAATATAGCACATCTCCTACCAAGTAATCACCTTGGTAGAGATGGGCTGTCATTCCGATAGATCTACCAACTATATTCGCGCTCACTCGCAAGTGATTAAGATTCGTGATATGAGGGACTTGTTGCACGGGTGTCAACTTAGGCAATATCAGGTGAATCATCGCATACTAAAAATACTTGTGTTCAATTTATCGCATGTATCTCCCCACGGGGTTTTAAAAATAATTTAAAAAGTGGGACTATAAACTCACCTGTGGGGTGTTAACTTCGGTGGTTGAGAACAAGACTCAAATAGTACCCAAACGGTGATGGTGATATGCTACGAATAGCAATAAATGATCTCCGACTTGCGACCTAAATCAATGTGATATATATTGTTATCAGTGATTCAACTCGGTGTGTGAATGACGTGTGTTACTTATCAAGTACGGTAATATCGATCTCGGGTGTTATAATATCCAAAATAACTTAACATAGTTATTTTATACTTTCGATACGAAAACATTATCATTAAACGTTTAATTATTTGTTGTCGTCATAACGTTAATAAAAATATTTATTTTAAATATTTTTATTTGTAGTAAAATTATTTAAGTTCAATAATATATGAAAAGTATATATATTATAAAAGTATATATATAGAAAAAAAATATAAAATGTTTAAAGTAAAAATATTATTACCAAGTTTTATCCTTTTACTTTTCAAAAGTTACAATTTATACCCTTGTGTTAAAAATATTTACACTTTTAGTCCAAAATATTACTTTTTCACTTTATACCTTAAGTTTCAAATATTTACAGTTTCAACCCTTAAATTTATTTAAAATATCACTGTTTCATTTTAATCCGAAAGTTTTCACAGTTTTACACATTTGGTCCTTTAACGAAAATGTTTTGCAAACTTAGTCCAAACTCTAGTTTTCGAAAAGTAAACTTTTATTTTTATAAAAGTTATCATTTTTTTATCTTATAATCATCTATAAAAATCAGTTTCTATAAATCAAAACATTTCGAAAATTTTATAAATTCAAACCGAAATTTCATTTTGAAACACATGGGCTCGTTAGCCCTTTAGGCCCAAAAACATGATTTTAGAAGGGATAAAATGGCACTCACTGTGCTTAGGATTCGGGTTAGTTCGTGTCGCGTTTAACATTTCTAGGCTTGCATGTTTCGATAACTCGGTTTAGTTTAGTGCAAAGAAACGAGTGATAGTAAAATATTTATATGTTATATGTATAGATACAAAAATACGGGGTTGTTTCTAGGGCGTCTAAGTGATTTTTAACATGTTGTGGTTTTCATGTCTTTGTGAGTTTTCGTTATTATGCATGAATGAAATGCATCAAAATGTAAAGTAAGAATATAAAAGAAAGAAATAAGGTCGAGTAACTTACAACACCTCAAGGGTGGTGAAGGTTTTGAGTGGGAGTGAAAAGGTACGAGAGGAATGAACGAGCACAACTTGACAACCCTTAACGTATAATGACCCACGTTCAATATTATAACCCAATAACTTATCCTTGACCCAAAACCTTGTATTGCTTCTTCGTACGTGACAGTTAGCGAGACAAGAGAATGTATGTAGAGTGTTTTTTATTTGTGTTAGTGAATTTTTGAGTGTGATGAGGGTGAATGAATAGTAAGGTATTTATAGGAGAGGTTAAGGAAACTTAGGTGTTTAACATGTGAAACTTGTTGGGCATGAGTTTGTTGTGTCAATCGATTGGAGACAAGATTGTCTAGAGTGCTTTGGTTTGGTCATGTCGAGAGTGGTAAGGTCTTAAGGACTATGATGAGGCTTTTGATTTATTTAAGTGTAGGTCAAGGTGAGTTAGTGAACATAAGTGTACTTGGATGGAATAAACAAAAGGATGGAAGAGTCTTGTGAGTCTTTGTTGGATGAGAAGAGACACGCAACCTTTTGGTTAAAAGGTTTTTAAGAAAGTATTGTTTATTTATGTTGTATCTTAGGAAAAAGGTTTAGTTTAAGCATTTGTTTATTATTAGTTCTAGGGTGGTTTTGGTGTTGTGTCTTGGGTATTCTTACACGCAAAGAAGGAAGAAGAAAAGGTGTGGAGTGACCTTGTGTAGAAGTGTGTTGGTGTCGAGTTTTAGGGAACCAAGAAGAAAGTTTGGATGTGTTGTGTGTTCATTGTGGTGTCGAATCAAGAAGGAAAGAAGTATGGAAATGGTTACTGGTGTCTTGTGTCTTGGTGTCGAGCAAGACCAAGAGAAAAGAGAACCATGGCTTGTGTCGTGTTCGAGTTTGTAAGAGGTACAACGAAACAAATCAAAAATATACATGCCACGATTTTGTAATTTGGTTGTGATATGGACTTGGTGTAGCAGCGGCCCAAGATAAAGAAAAACAACAAGCCTAGTGGGCTTAGGTGATCTCGGCCCAAAGCAAAGGAGAAAGGAAAAGAATTTTGCCTAGTGGGCTTGGTGAGATAGCTGTCGGCCCAGTCCAAAAGAAAGAAAGAAAATAAATATATAAGTGGGCTCGTGTTCGGTGATAACGTGTCGGTGTCGGCCCGTTGATAAATATGTATACGGAATTTCATCGGTGATCTTTTATACGTATATATACATATATATATATATATATATATATATATATATATATATATATATATATATATATATATATATATATATATCGTATAGTTATAGTTCTTATATATATATATCACATGTCAAAGTGTTAATATTTAGGTGTCGCTTCGCAAGTGGGAGTCATTCGTATTAACCTCGTTGGGTGATGCCCAAGAGTGACAAATGGTGATACCGAGTGACAATCTCATGCATCGGGTGTTATTCATGCATCGGGTGACATTCAAAAGTGACTATCGGTGACACGGGTGATATGTTTATATAAAAAAATAAATCGGCCCGCAAAAATGGCTTTGTTATCATGTGTTTAAAATAAATCGGTGTTTAGCATTAATAAATGACATGGGAAATTACGAGGTATTACAGTACCCACCCGTTAGATTGGATTCGTCCCGGAATCCAGAGTTGAATCGGTGTTTGGGGTTGATTTGTCGAATAGGTGTGGATATTTGGCACGAATTTGATCCTCGCGCTCCCAGGTGAATTCAGGTCCTCTTCTAGAGTTCCATTTGACCTTGAAAATGGGAATGCGGCTTTGCTTAAGTCGCTTGACTTCCCTATCCATAATCTCAACGGGTTCCTCAATAAAGTTCAACTTATCGTCGATTCGGATTTCCTTTAATGGGATGACAAGAGTTTCATCTGATAAGCACTTTTTTTTTCAAGTTTGATACATGGAAGGTGTCGTGTACTCTACTGAGTTCTTCGGGTAATTCGAGTTTGTATGCCACCGGACCAATCCTCTCAAGGATCTTGAATGGTCCAACATATCGTGGATTTAACTTTCCACGTTTTCCAAATCTGATCATCCATTTCCAAGGTGATACCTTAAGCATTACTCTGTCTCCGATTTGGAATTCCATTGGTTTCCTTCTCACATCGCATAACTCTTTTGCCGGTCTCGGGCGGCTTGTAATCGTTTCCTGATTTGGACTATTTTCTCAGTGGTCTCGTGAATCAATTCGGGTCATGAGATTTGAACATCTCCAATCTCGGCCCAACAAACGGGTGATCGGCACTTTCGACCATATAGTGCTTCGAATGGTGCAACCTTAATACTTGCGTGGTAACTGTTGTTGTAAGAGAATTTGGCTAACGGTAAGTGTTTATCCCAACCTTTACCAAAATCAATCACGCATGCTCGAAGCATGTCCTCTAAGGTTTGGATAGTCCTTTCACTTTGACCATCGATCTGTGGATGGTAAGCGGTACTCATATCTAACTTAGTTCCCAAGGCTTTCTGTAAAGATTGCCAAAACTTAGATGTGAAACGGCTGTCTCGGTCGGATATGATAGAGATCGGCACTCCATGTCGTGTAACTATCTCCTTTAGATATAAACTGGCCATAGTGCTTATATCATCAGTCTCTTTGATCGGTAAGAAATGTGCTGATTTCGTGAGACGATCCACAATAACCATATTGTGTCGAATCCATTCGATGTCCTTGGTAACTTAGTAATAAAGTCCATTGTAATTCTTTCCCACTTCCACATTGGTAGCTCTGGTTGAATCAATAAACCAAATGGTTTTTGATGTTCAGCCTTTAATCTTGAGCATGTCAAACATTTGCCGACATATTCTGCAATGTCAGCTTTCATGTTTGGCCACCAATACAACTTCTTGAGATCCCGGTACATCTTGTCTGAACCGGGATGGATTGAATACTTTGATTTATGGGATTCATGCATGATTAGGTCACGTATTCCTCCATACAGTGGAACCCAACTTCTGTCCTTGAAACACAGTCTTCCATCTGGTTTCTTTATAAATCCATTATTGCTCTCAGGCATGCCATAAATCTTTTCGTGCGGTCTATTCTCTTCCTTAAGTGCTTCAGCTTGCACTTCAAGGATTTGTGACGGTAAAGGTGATCTAATTGTCATTCCCAAAGATCTGACTCTAAGGGGTTTAATTCGTTCCTTTCTACTCAAAGCATCTGCTACAACATTTGCTTTTCCAGGGTGATAACGAATTTCACAATCATAATCGCTTAGCAGCTCTAACCAACGACGTTGTCTCATGTTTAACTCCTTTTGATCTAAAATATGTTGGAGACTTTTATGATCGGTGAAAACCGTACATTTAGTACCATATAGGTAATGTCTCCATAACTTAAGAGCGAATACTACCGCTCCTAATTCTAGATCATGGGTGGTGTAGTTTTCCTCATGAGGTTTGAGTTGTCGAGAAGCATAAGCTATCACTTTACGTCTCTGCATCAATACGGCTCCTAATCCTTGGATTGATGCGTCGCAATACACTACGAAGTCTTCACTTCCTTCGGGTAATGCTAATATCGGGGCTTCGCACAGCTTCTTCTTCAAGAACTGAAACGCTGATTCTTGCTCTTGTCCCTAGTCAAACTTCTTCTTCTTCTGAGTTAACTCAGTCAATGGCTTAGCAATCTTCGAGAAACCTTTAATGAATCGTCGGTAATATCCAGCAAGACCTAAAAATTGACGTATCTCGGTAGGGCTAGTGGGGGACGTCCAATTTTTAACAGCTTCGATCTTGGCGGGATCTACGTGAAACCTTTTCTATCAATCACATGCCCAAGAAATTGTACTTTCTCAATCCAAAAATCACACTTGGAGAATTTGGCGTACAATTTCTCCTCTTTGAGCAGCTTTAGTATGGTTCTCAGATGTTCAGCATGCTCTTCGGGAGTAGATAAGAATATCATCGATGAATACAATCACAAATTTGTCCAAGTAGGGTTTGCACACTCGGTTCATTAGGTCCATAAATACATCGGGTGCATTTGTTAAACCGAACAGCATTACTTGAAATTCGTAGTGACTGTATCTCGTCCTGAAAGCTATCTTAGGGATATCCTCTTCCCTAACTCTCAGTTGATGCCCGACCTTGAATCAATCTTCAAGTAGACCCTCGATCCTTGTAATTGGTCAAACAGGTCGTCGATCCTTGGCAATGGGTATCGGTTCTTCATGGTAAGTTTGTTCAACTCACGATAATCGATACACATTCGGAAGGTTCCATCCTTCTTCTTTACAAACAACACCGGTGCTCCCCATGGTGACGAACTAGGGCGAATAAATCCTTTATCTGACAATTCCTGCAATTGCTCAGATAACTCCTTCATCTCAAAGGGTGCTAACCTATAGGGTGCTCGTGTCACTGGTGCTGCTCCAGGCACCAAGTCAATCTGAAATTCCACTTGACGTGCTGGCGGTAAACCAGGCAAATCCTTGAGAAACACTTCAGGAAAATCTCTGACTACAGGCACATTCTCAAGTCGCTTCTCCTCCGACTTCTTTTTCGTGACTTGAGCCAAAAAGGCTTGACATCCTCGTTCGATCACTTCACAACTTTAATGCAAGAGACAATGTTTAGACATGTTTTACTCTGTTCTCCACGAATGATTAAGGTTTCGTCTCCGCGTAGAATGTGAACGACCTTCTCGTCACATATAATTCTAGCGTGGTTCTTGGATAACCAATCCATTCCTATGATGACGTCAAAACTACCAAGTCTAATTGGCATGAGGTCTATGGCGAAGGGTTCGTTAAGTAGGTGTAGGGTACAACCCTTGACTACAGTGTTAGTGCTTACTAGCTCTCCATCGGCTAGCTCTATTTCGTAGAAGGTGTTTAGTTTGGTTGGGGGAATATTAAGTAGTGGTGCAACAGAAGTAGATACGAAACTTTGATCGGCTCCAGAATCAAATAAAATTTTAACAAGGCGATTGTTCAGAAGGAACATACCCGTGACTACATTCGGATCATGCTGTGCGTTTCCATCTCCTAGCACGTATGCTCTAGCACGTGCAGTGTTGTCCTTGTTGGGAAAGTTACGCTTATAATGCCCCTTTTCTCCACAAGCATGGCATATTACCGTTACAGGTTGCAAGTTAGCTCCTGTAGCTCTGCAATCCTGAGTCTTATGACCGGTCCTTAAGCATCGTCCACACTTAGCATAACATGGTCCATGGTGATGCATCTTACACCTGTTGCATAGCGGGTCTTGTCCGCCGTACTCAGGGGTTCTGGTTGGTGCAGCGACATATGCCTTGGCGGCTTCTTGTCGGAGGTTTTGTCGGTGGTGGTGGTCATTCCTTTCTCGGTGATAGTTACGGTTGTTGTTGTTTCGGTTACCATTGCGGTTGTTGTTGCTAGTTGCCCTACGATCATCAAATTACTTTTGTGATCGTTGTTTCCTTGAGCAGCGTTACGCTTAATCTCCTTGTCAAGCAATCTTTGGGCAATGGACATTGCCTCTTCCAAAGATTGTGGCTTTGACGATGTGACATTTCCCTCAATACTCCTGGGCAACCCTTCAATTTACTTCTCCAGCAATTTCTCCAAATCCGACACCTTAGAAGGACAGAGCAAAGCAAGCTCCTGAAACCTTCTGTCATAAGCTTTAAGGTCATTTCCTTTCACAACCAAAACATGAAACTCATCCTCAAGTTTCTTGATCTCTCCCCTTGCACAGTACTTTTTCAACATCTTCTCCTTAAAGTCAGTCCAGGTGATCTGATAGGCTTCTTCTATGCCTATTTTCTGAGCAGTCGCATTCCACCAAGATAAAGCATCTTCTAACAAAGTTCCAGTAGCAAATGAGACTTTGTTTTCAGCGGCACAACCGCTCCTAACGAACACAGTCTCGGTTCTTTCAAACCATCGAGCAAGT
Organism: Artemisia annua; assembly: GCA_014162995.1. Classification (NCBI taxonomy): domain Eukaryota; kingdom Viridiplantae; phylum Streptophyta; class Magnoliopsida; order Asterales; family Asteraceae; genus Artemisia; species Artemisia annua. The sequence goes on from LBNU01019101.1 coordinate 147,860, forward strand.
TCCGTTGCTCCTTCAGTTCCCTTAAAGTTAGCAGGCTTGCAAGCCATGAAGTCTTTGTAGCTGCATTTGCGAGTTGTGGAACTCTCGCTCTCTGCAGTAGGTCGAACCTCACTACTCGATCTCGCCTGCTGCTCTAATGCTGCGGCAACACCATCAGCAATCAACTTTCTGATAGCAGCTTGAGTCATTGCGGGAGCAGGTGCGTCGGCAGGTGCAGTCTTCCTAGGAGCCATAATTCTATAAAAATCGCAAGTGCACGGGTTAAACTTCGGACATCGGTCTCATCACGACCAAAGGAAATATCATAGCCAAGTTCATAATAGTCGAGAGCATCACAAAGTATATCACAATCACACCATGAATACATACATCATCATAAACCATATCATTCATAAATAATCATCACGAAATGTAACAACACACATGGAATTTATAATGAATCTCTATATGGTGGTTCACGAGAGTACAACATAAGATCAGACAACTAAAACAACATAGATTAATATCATTACAGTACAATCATAACCAGCACAAGGTTTTAATAATTGTTACATTGTTCCAAAACAATACAATGCAGAATTATTAATGCCACACAGGGCAAGTTAAGATGTCTAAGCATGCAGTGATACGTCATAAATCTATGATGCTCCAGGTGCGCCTCCTGATCTACGCTCTAACCCTCGGATAATCCTGATCATCTCCAACATCTCTACGAGTGAGCATCCTCCATGTTTGCGAGACGTGCCTGGTACTCCTGGTTTAGACTTAACTGAGCACCCAACATGGCCTCTAAGGCGGCAATCCTCTGACTCTGAATTCTTACTGTGTCTCTAGTCGCATGTAGGGTTCCTTCAATATTCCCTACTCTATCCTATAACCCTTGTGTTGTCTCCTGGGCTACACCCTGAGCGTGCTCAATCTCATCGACTATGAAGCTCACATCGGAGATCTCCCGTCTTCTGATAGACATTCTCCTGTATAATACGCTGAGGTCTCGGTCGTAGGAATCAAAACGACCTGGTGGTAGCTCATCAAGGTAATCGGAGTGAAGCTCTACTACTCTAGCTAGGGAGCTCAACTGGGTCCGTATCCAAGTAACGATGTCTGCCTCGGTATTCTCCGTTGGTGTCTCTGGATGGGGAGTGTCTGTAGGCTCGAACGATGAGAAGAGAGGCACGTAGTCTGGGCTTTCCATAGCAGATACGTCTCTCCATACTATGTCATCTTCTACCTCTGTCTGGGTTCCTCTCGAACTCTGACCGGCTCCGAAAGTACTAGGTACGTCCTCCAACATTCTACCTCTCCGAGGTGTGACGGCCATCTCTGACAGTGGTGCATGAATAAGTGAGTGTAGGAGCAAAGGGATGGATGGTGACGACAACGGCGCGGGTGACGTTGGTATGACGTGTTGTGTGGGTGTAGTCTCAGGGTTTCGTGCATGATAGTACTGGGATGCTTGCATGTATGGGTCATCTGAGTTTGGTATGATATGGATAACTGAGGAGGTGCGAGTAGCACGGGGGATTGTGTCGGTGGAGTAAAATGGGCTAGAAGACATGGTACTGTAATATCCCAATAATAATAATAATATAAGTCATTTAGTCTACATAGTGCTACACATGCAATAGTCATGATGCAAAAATAAAACTCAGTGTAGTATACATGTTAAATCAAACTTTCAAGCATGATGTCGACAAGCGCTGGCACGGAGGGCACAAAGTGATATGGTGTAAAATATTTCGTTTTGAAAATCGTGTGGTTATAGTCCAAAAATTTTCATTTGGTTCTCTATAACCATGGCTCTGATACCAATCTGTAACACCCCGAAAATTTTAAGAGCAGCGGAAGTCTAATTCGGGGTAATTACGTCATAGAATCACAGTCATATTCATAGAAAATAATTCAAAAGATAGGTTTATATCATTCAATGAAAACTCAAATATTCAGAGTTACAAAACATTTTTCCAAGAATGGAATGTTTCACAAAAGAGTGATGAGTTTGAAAAGAATGATATGATTATTCCATAGAAAAGGGAGGTCCTGTGTGCCCTTTTTGCCAGGTCTGTGCCATCATGCCGCTAGCTACCTGAGATAAACATGCTAAAAATGTTAACAAAAAGGTTGAGTGAATCCATAGTAGTTTAATTTGTAAAAGGTGTGAACACAAGTCAAATATTTTAGAATAAACAACCAAGATGATAGGTCTTGATTAATCGGGTGTCATATATGTAAATAAAACATATATCGGGTGTCAATATTGCTCCTAAGCCTCACGAATCACCTTGGCAGAGATTCGTGAGGCTTAGGAGCAATATTGACACCCGATATATGTTTTATTTACATATATGACACCCGATTAATCAAGACCTATCATCTTGGTTGTTTATTCTAAAATATTTGACTTGTGTTCACACCGTTTACAAATTAAACTACTATGGATTCACTCAACCTTTGTGTTGACATTTTTAGCATGTTTATCTCAGGTAACTAGCGGCATGATGGCACGGACCTGGCAAAAAGGGCACACAGGACCTCCCTTTTCTATGGAATAATCATATCATTCTTTTCAAACTCATCACTCTTTTGTGAAACATTCCATTCTTGGAAAAATGTTTTGTAACTCTGAATATTTGAGTTTTCATTGAATGATATAAACCTATCTTTTGAATTATTTTCTATGAATATGACTGTGATTCTATGACGTAATTACCCCGAATTAGACTTCCGCTGCTCTTAAAATTTTCGAGGTGTTACAATGTGTTCAAGTTAGTACTTTGGATAGGATGAACTTGGTGTAAGTTCAACCCTATCTCCTTTGATCGTTCTTTCTTTGGTGTTGTATCAATCTCTGGCATTAGGGTCTTCTTATATAAGATCTAGGGTCATGGTTTACTCCAGAGAAGTGGTAGCGGCGTGTAGGATCTAAACACACACCTTGTGTTAGAGTGATACTTTGAGTTATATTATTAAGCACGCGGAATATACTTAACAATACTTAGAATATGAATTGTATGATGTAATGTAAGTGAGAACAGTTGTATGTAAGTTTAACACAAAGCTTCAATATTATTGATAATAATACGAGTGATCTTGCTTATCACTAGGGTTACACCTTGAAGCTTTCTAGGGTTAATTCGTACCTAGGACCTCCTTTTATATTTAACACAAAGCTTCAATATTATTGATAATAATACGAGTGATCTTGCTTATCACTAGGGTTACACCTTGAAGCTTTCTAGGGTTAATTCGTACCTAGAACAATGACCTAGGACCTCCTTTTATAGCACAAGGAGTCCTTTACAAGATAAATATAATGCTATCTTAATAGAATATACACAAGATCTTTTCTATATTTATCTATATACGAATACATAACAGTTATCCTAACAGCAGTGGTAATAATATGTACTAGCAGTGGTAATGTGTTTCCACTGCTAGTGCATTCTTCAGCAGTGTCTTCCACAAGCTTATCAGTGGTAACTGTTAGCTTTATTCCCAACAATCCTCCCCTAAACTTATGATTTCTCTGCAAATCAATAAGTTTCTTCAATCTGCATCATCTCTTAGGATTTGGGGAATTCTTCCAAACACTTCACTTTCTTCTTAATGCCTGAACAGCTCTTGAACATTGTTCTTGAATCCTATGTATCAATTCTCTTACCTTCTCAGTATCTTCATGAACTCTTATCCTTGTTGACAGCATCACAGTGAGAGTTCCAGCTCTAAGTGGGTATTCTTTCTCAGCAAACATAAAAGCATCCACTCCAGCTTTTGTAGAAACATGATGAACTTCACATGAGTCATAGTAAGTCCATGTAGTACCAGGACATGAAGATTTAAACTTCCAAAAGTTATCATTAGCATCTGGTTCATAGAGCCTTCTTAGATCAACCCACAACTGCATTTCCTTCACATCTTTAAGACTGCCAGCATCAAATCTTTCTTGAACTAATCTCCACAATGCATCAAGATCATCTCTGTCACATGCTTTGATAAGTTCTTCAAACTGAATGAATGATGAAGTTTCACCACTTAGCCTTGTAATTTTCCATGTTGGAGCAAAGTTGCTAGCAGTGTAAACTTCCCAATCAATAATAGGATGTCTGACTTGCAGTGGGTCTGGATAAAAATCTTCCTCTTCAATCAAAATCATGCCAGTCAGTTGTTCTTCTGTAAATTTCACAGACTGAACCTTTTGTTCTTCAACAAATCTTGTTTTCTTTTGAGTCTGAGGTTCATTATCTTTAGCCTTTCTCTTCAGGTGAGGAAATCTTCTTTCAATTTCTTCCTCTGCAGTGGTAATTGTCTGTCCAGCAGTGGGAACCATTTGCTCTGCAGTGGAAATAGGAACTTCTGTAGAAATTTGATCTGCAGTGGGAATACTAGTAGCACCAGTGGAATCTTTTTGCTCTGGTTGATCTGTATTAAGTTGCTGCTGTTGAGGAACTTCTTCTTGAATATCACCCATTGGCTCAAATGCCAAATCTTCAATTCCAAAATCAGCATCTAAATCAGCATCTAACTCATCTTCATCTCTGAAATCAATTCTCCTCCTCTTGGTCTCAGCATCTGTTTTCCTCCCCTGTTTGGAAGAATTCCCAAGATCTTCAAAGAAAGCATCACTGGGTGAGGATGAAGATGAAATCACCATCTTTGTAGTTCTTTTCTTTTGCTTTAACCCCTGTATCTCATCCTTCAAAGCTTGAATCTCTTGTTTCAAATTGGTAACATCCTTGGCATGCTGCTCCTTTACTTGTGCCCAGTCCAGCTTTAGAGATTCAACTTGATTTTCTAATTTGGTACAAAGTTCCATCAATTCCATTGGTTGCTCACTGCCCTCAACACTTCCAACTGTGTTACCTGTTGGGAGAGGTGAATCATAGGGCAAAGGTTCAGTTTCCTCCCTAGCAGGGCTAGGTTGAAGCCTGGAACCACCACTGCTTGTTCCAACACCAAAAGGATCAGGAACATGCTGTGTTTGGATGAGAGGAGTTGGCTGTTTTTGCCTCCTCTCATAAGTGTGAGTAACTGGTGGAGTATAGTTAATAGTTGGAACAGTTATTGTGGGTGTGTTTTGGGATACAACTGGGATTGTTGCATCTTCACCCTGTACCTGTGCAATTCTTGCAAGAATTTGAGGAAAAAGTGGTGTAAAAACACAATTGCCAACCTTATCCATATTTTGAAAACTTTGGGCTTAAGGCAACGGATTTTGTAAACTCTTTTATGGGGTTGCAGTTGAAATTCATTTAACACAGCTTGCACAAACCTTGGATACATCAAAAATTTTGTTGAACTCTTTACATTGCCTTGCATACTTGTAAAAATATATTTAGACCAATTAAAAATCCTATCTTTAGCTAGACAAACCAAAGGGTAAGCCATTGGTGAACTAAATTGTTCATAAGATGTTTTCTTAGGACTAAGGCAATGTAATAGAGTATGAATCAAAAATCTCCAATGAGGACAAAAACCACTCTTTTTGAAAGTAGCCCTTTTGTCAGTGGTATTGTACCCCATGGATGAAAGATTTTCCTAAATTTCTGGCATAGGTAATGTGATGATACCATTGAGATCATCCAATTGGAGAATTCTCCTCAAGGATGACTGAGTAACATCAATAGTTACCCCATCCACTGTGGCTCTAAGAGCATCCACAGATTCATGTGTATCTCCATCTTCAATGGTTATGGACTCAACAGAGTTCCAAAACTGCTTGATTTGAGAGATATAGATTGTGGGATTAAGAAGTAAAGCATACCTCACATGAGTAGTGTTTAGAAAATCCACAATCTGATGAAAAAGAGGACCACTCTTGTCGTTTGACTTTTCCAAATTAGCCACTTGGTTGTGCTCATCTGCAAAGGTGATTGATGCCATAGTATCTTTTGATGAAAAATCAGTTGTGTTAGTATGAATTGAATAATGAACTCGCCAATTGAGAGAAAAATATATATACTGCTAGGGTTTGAGAGTTATACGCAAGAAAGAATTATCTATGAAAAATATTTATCTTAAGAGAATAAATACAATTAGGAAAGTAGATAATCTTCTAAAAAAAAATTTACCCTATTAATATGGAAAGCAGCTACTCTCAACGGCTAGTAAAAAGTTTGTTACTGACACAACAGTTGTAACGGCTAGTTCAACAGTGGTAAAAATAACACTGGCAGTGGTAACTGTGAACTAGCAGTGGGAATTTTTTTTACAAAATTTTCAAAAGCAGTGGTAAAATAAATATATAAAAATTGAACTGCTTTCTTCATAGTTTTTAGCAAACTACCAGCTATTAACGGATTTGATATGTCTTTACCATGAGCCATTTGCTATGGACTAGCCAACTCTTAATCATAAAGAATATGGTGAGTTGATAACCATATAGTTTTTGGTAAACTATCAACCATAAACGGATTTGTTAAGTCTTTACCAGTAGCCGTTTGCTCTGGACTAGTTGATTCTTATATGGGTTAGACATGGTGAATCAATAACCATTTGTTGTGTATCTCAGTTATACACCTTTTATGATCAACTCCCAGCAAAGATTGGTTATGTACCTGCAAGTGTTAGCATAATACAAAGAATAATCATAACCAAACTTGTTCTTAACCAAAGTTACTTGTAACCAAGCCACTATTCACAAATAACTTCCAAAGTCAACCCGATAATATCTATATTTACTTTTCAACCTACCCAAATAGGTGAAAGTAAATATCTCAATTAATGAGACCTTTTAGTTGACTTTGCCTATATAAAGGGACTCGGCTCTCCATTATCTTCACCAAAACACATTATATCTTTCACAAAAACCCTAAAAATCACCATGAGCAAATTTCCTATCATCATTGACCTCACTTCTGATTCAGACACAGAGATATTGATGTCCTCTGAATCATCTTCAGAGGCATCAGGGTGGGCAAGTTACTTTCCACCCTGTGCTTCAGCCTCCACATCCAAGAAGTCAACAAAGAAGGCTACCAATCCTTCACCTGTTGCTCAACCTACACCTGTTGTTAAGCCTGCACCATCTCTTGAGTTCTACTCCAGCTCTTCTGATGATTCAGATGATGATGAGTCCTATTCCTTGTCAAAGGAGTTGCCAAGGGCTCTGACTAAAGCTTTGGGAGCAGCTCTCTCCAACATGAAGCAAATCTCCATTCCTGAGAGGCCTGCAAGACTACCAAGGCCTCCTCCACAAGTTCTTGGGCTTGCTTGTCCTAGATTGCAGTCATCCTTTGAGAACAAAACGAAGAGTGCTCAGAAGAACAAGCACAACTATCAGGGCAAGGGCAAGAAGCCAATGGAGTAGCCTGTGTAGGGTGTAGGGATGTAGGTTGTTTTAGGTTTTATTTTTTTATTTTTTATTTTTTTGTGTGTTTTGATGGTGTTTGTATGTACTCTCCTTTGAATCAATGAAACTTTTCTTTTGATAGAAATATTAGTAGTTTCTCTGTTTTCCTTTTTCCACTGTGAGAGTAATATTTACCACTGCTTGCCTTTTTGTTTCCACTGTTTTCCTTAGTCTCTGCATAAAAGTTAGTGGACAAACAAAATACAAGCAAAACATATACAACAATTTTAGTACCAAGAACCTCCCCTCAACACCAAAGACCATTAGACACAAAAAATTTTATGGATTTAGCATTCCAATACCTGTTACCAAGTACTGAAATCTACCCACATCAAGACCTTTTGTTAATCAATCAGCATAGTTATCATAGTATGGATTTTGACAACTTGAATTAGCCTTTTCTCATAACAATCTCTTATAAAATGATGTCTAATTTCAATATGTTTAGTCTTTGTGTGTTGAACTGGATTCTTAATTATGCATATGGTACTACTATTGTCAATATAAATGATGGTATTCATGAAATTGTACCCATAGTCCAAAAGTTGATTTTGAAGCCATAGAACTTGAGCATAGCAACTTGCAGCAGCCACATACTCTGCCTCAGTTGATAAAGTTGCCACCATAGTTTGTTTCTTGCACTGCCAGGACACCGATCTACATCCAAGAAATTGGCATCCACCTGTTGTAGATTTTCTATCCAAGCTAGCTCCA
>LBNU01019101.1:166742-222514 GCA_014162995.1 Artemisia annua
GGTTTGTAGTGCTTTTTTTTTTTTTTTTCTGGCACTCATTTCTTCATAATTTGACATGTGTTTTGGAGCTATTTAAAGGATGGAGATTTGGGTTGGTTTTTAGCAGATGGCGGGTCAAAGAACGCAATCCGAATGTGACCTGTTCAAGCAGGGACAAAGACACTCTTTAGATAGAGGGGTCCTATGACCCCGCTAAATATTCTACAACTCTATAATTGTGTACAGAAAAATTGGTGATAATCTCATTGAATAACCTCAATGACCCCACTAAATGCAATCAAAACATGATATGTAATGTAGTTTTAGTATAACTTTAGTGTATTTTTTGGGATATAAATTTAGTCATAAAGCTGTTGCTTCATAGAAAACAACTATGAACCCGCTGAAATTTTTTCTTGGCTCCGTCACTGAATCTGGTCAGCGGTGTCAACTCTAACCCATTAACGCGCAACCCAAAGAAGACCAATATCTAGCTCGTTTATCTAAATGGTTATGTGGGTTAAGCATGTTAACGGGTTAATCCGTTTAACCCATGTATCTAAGTGGGTTGACATGTTGCACGGGTTAAATGATTTCTCAGGTTGACCCTCTTAACACGCTTAACCCATTTAAACCATTTAACCAAACATAAATATGATTTTATCTTTAAGAAAATGTTACTCTGGTTGGTGGATTGACCCATTTAACTGATTCCCAGCCCGGACAACACCTATTTAGTAAACCGGACATGGGTCTATCCGAACACGACCGAAATTTGTTTAGAACAATTCTAACCCGTTTATTTTTGTGTGGGTCTCAAGCCGTCTTCCATGTCGTGTTAGAAATTGTCTCCCCTAATCTTAGGTAACAATTTGAATCGAACCTAAGTTACAATTTTTAAGTCTGTCTTTGATGACATTTTATGAGTCTGTCTTGGGTAACAATTTGAATCGAACTTAAGTGACAAATGAGAAGTCATGGTTGTTTGATATTAAGACATTTCCAAGTGCCTTGCATGTTATTTATTTCTTATCAGTTAGCTAGTAGAATTGTTACTAGTTTAAACGAACCACAAGCATGATAGTTAAGAAACTTATTTAATTTGCTCTTAAGTTGGATTTTATATTTTTTTTAATTGCATCTCGTTAAACTTATTTACAGGGTTGGGCTTGATTTGCCAAAAATTGAAGTCAAGTTTGAGCATTTGACTGTTGAGGCCGATATTAATACAGGAAGCAGAGCTTTACCTAGTTTTATAAACTTCCATATTGATATATTTGAGGTAAAAAACCTAATCTTTAGAGACATACAACTTTCTTGAATGTTTCTAATGAGTTTTCTTCATGCATTTGATAATATTTGAATCAGTTTTTGTTTTTTTCTTTTTATTTCCATTAGATGTTCTTGAGCTTATTCCGTCTACTTCCAAATACGAAAAAACATATAACAATCCTTGACGATGTTAGCGGGCTTGTTAAGCCTAGCAGGTGAGCGGAAAGACTATGAACCAGTACCCATCTATTTATCTCATTTATTATTTCTTTTCCAAATCTAACATAATAAAACATGTTTGTAGAATGACGTTACTTTTGGGACCTCCAAGTTCTGGGAAGACGACATTGTTGTTAGCCTTGGCTGGAAAGCTCGATAAGGAGCTTAAGGTATATTTTTTTGTCCTTCTTAAATGACACATATTCACACCACACAAGTCCCTCATGGATTTTGAACCCACAACCTAAGTTCGCTGGGATGATAGAGATCCCTTTGGTACCATTATTCTTGATCGGAACGAGTTCATTTCAGGATTGAAACATTTTATTTCAATAGGCTATTTGCTTTTACCCTAAAACTGTGTGAATAATAAATTTTGAGTGTTTTGGAGCTATTAAAAGGATGGAGATTTGGGTTGGTTTTTAGCAGATGGCGGGTCAAAGAACGCAATCCGAATGTGACCTGTTCAAGCAGGGACAAAGACACTCTTTAGATAGAGGGGTCCTATGACCCCGCTAAATATTCTACAACTCTATATATAATTGTGTACAGAAAAATTGGTGATAATCTCATTGAATAACCTCAATGACCCCACTAAATGCAATCAAAACATGATATGTAATGTAGTTTTAGTATAACTTTAGTGTATTTTTTGGGATATAAATTTAGTCATAAACCTGTTGTTTCATAGAAAACAACTATGAACCCGCTGAAATTTTTTCTTTGCTCTGTCACTGAATCTAGTCAACGGTGTCAACTCTAACCCATTAACGCGCAACCCAAATAAGACCAATATCTAGCTCGTTTATCTAAATGGTTATGTGGGTTAAGCATGTTAACGGGTTAATCCGTTTAACCCATGTATCTAAGTGGGTTGACATGTTGCACGGGTTAAATGATTTCTCAGCCCTCTTAACACGCTTAACCCATTTAAACTATTTAACCAAACATAAATATGATTTTGGCTATGTTTGGCACAAAGCTTTTTGGAGCTTTTTTGGGCAATGAACGGTGAACAATGAACTTTTTGATTTTTAGTGTTCGTTTGGCATGAGAGCTGTGGGCTTTGCTATTTTTTAGGAAAGCTCATTTTCCCAATGCTTCTTTATGAAGCTGTGAGCTTTTTTGGCTACTGCTCACAGCTACTGCTCGCAGCTCACTGCTACTTTTGCCAAACATAGCCATCTTTAAGAAAATATTACTCTGGTTGGTGGATTGACCCATTTAACTGATTCCCAGCCCGGACAACACCTATTTAGTAAACCGGACATGGGTCTACCCGAACACGGCCGAAATTTGTATAGAACAATCCTAACCCGTTTATTTTTGTGTGGGTCTCAAGCCGTCTTCCATGTCGTGTTAGAAATTGTCTCCCCTAATCTTAGGTAACAATTTGAATCGAACCTAAGTTACAATTTTTAAGTCTGTTTTTGATGACATTTTATGAGTCTGTCTTGGGTAACAATTTGAATCGAACTTAAGTGACAAATGAGAAGTCATGGTTGTTTGATATTAAGACATTTCCAGTGCCTTGCATGTTATTTATTTCTTACGAAGTATCAGTTAGCTAGTAGAATTGTTACTAGTTTAAACGAACCACTAGCATGATAGTTAAGAAACTTATTTAATTTGCTCTTAAATTGGATTTTATATTTTTTTTAATTGCATCTCGTTAAACTTATTTACAGGGTTGGGCTTGATTTGCCAAAAATTGAAGTCAAGTTTGAGCATTTGACTGTTGAGGCCGATATTAATACAGGAAGCAGAGCTTTACCTAGTTTTATAAACTTCCATATTGATATATTTGAGGTAAAAAACCTAATCTTTAGATACATACAACTTTCTTGAATGTTTCTAATGAGTTTTCTTCATGCATTTTGATAATATATGAATCAGTTTTTGTTTTTTTGTTTTTATTTCCATTAGATGTTCTTGAGTTTATTCCGTCTACTTCCAAATACGAAAAAGCATATAACAATCCTTGATGATGTTAGCGGGCTTGTTAAGCCTAGCAGGTGAGCCGAAAGACTATGAACCAGTACCCCTCTATTTATCTCATTTATTATTTCTTTTCCAAATCTAACATAATAAAACATGTTTGTAGAATGACGTTACTATTGGGACCTCCAAGTTCTGGGAAGACGACATTGTTGTTAGCCTTGGCTGGAAAGCTCGATAAGGAGCTTAAGGTATATTTTTTGTCCTTCTTAAATGACACATATTCACACCACACAAGTCCCTCGTGGATTTTGAACCCACAACCTAAGTTCGCTGGGATGATAGAGATCCCTTTGGTACCGCTATTCTTGATCGGAACGAGTTCATTTCAGGATTGAAACATTTTATTTCAATAGGCTATTTGTTTTTAGTAAAACACAAATGTTCCGTTATGTATTTGTAGAGCTCAGGGAAGGTGACATACAATGGGCATGAGTTACATGAATTTGTACCTCAAAGAACCTCTGCTTATATCAGTCAAGATGATGTGCATATCGGAGAAATGACTGTCAGAGAAACCTTGGCTTTCTCTGCACGATGCCAAGGGGTCGGATCGCGTTATGGTTAGACAATATTTATTCCGTCCCAAGCTCCGACGCCTTCTTTGATACTACTATTTTTAGATATTTTTAACAATTGTTATACCGCAGAGATGTTGGCCGAGCTGTCAAGAAGAGAAAAAGATGCAAACATTAAACCTGATCCTGATGTCGATGTCTTCATGAAGGTACAAATTGAGATCCAAATTAAGAAATACATATCTCTTGTTTATGTCGCATTTTCTAAGTGATATAAGTTTAATACTGGTTTTTTTGTTACTATAAAGTCTGCGGCATCAGAAGGTCAAGAAGCGAATGTGGTGACAGATTACACTCTTAAGGTATGAACTGCATTTGGATTCTTGCTTGCATAAACGTTAACATTGGATTATTGGAAAGTTCATTGTAATGCAATTTTATTTATTATTTTTTGTGTGAGCAGATGTTGGGGTTGGACGTTTGTGCAGATACCATGGTAGGGGATCAAATGATTAGGGGGATATCCGGTGGGCAAAAGAAGCGTGTTACAACAGGTAATATCATTGAATCATTAAATTGCATACGTTTTAAATCACATACATTTTGAAATATACTTTTTATTTCATGACGGTTAGGCTCATTCTTATAACATTACATTTATAGGTGAAATGATAGTTGGACCATCGAACGTTCTTCTCATGGATGAGATTTCAACTGGTTTGGATAGTTCTACAACTTTTCAAATTGTGAAATCGTTTAGACAATATCTTCATATCCTTGAAGCAACTGCTGTTATTTCTCTTCTCCAACCAGCACCCGAGACATATAATTTATTTGATGACATTATACTTTTAACTGAGGGGAAAATAGTGTACCAAGGACCACGTGACAATGTGCTAGAGTTTTTTGAATTTATGGGGTTCAAATGCCCCGAGAGGAAAGGCGTTGCGGATTTTTTGCAAGAAGTATGTACAATCTTTTTCCCCATGACAGGCTTGAAATTACTATCTGTAAAACACCTCAAGCCTAAAATGAAATGCTAGCCCAGTAACTCTTTGATTAATTTAACACAGCTTTAGGCTTATAAATGTGCTAAAGTTTCCTTTCAATATTCATTTGAGGTAAATTAATTAGAGCTAATTGCGTAAAAGCTATCTAATTAAAATTAGAGTTTCAATTTTTTTTTTACCTGAAGTAACTGAATTTCAGAATTTTCATCTGAAATTTAATCTGCATGACTCTACTAACCCGTCAAAATGATGACATGTTGGTAACTTGAGAGAATGTTGAGTTTTTTTGACGTGGCGTCTGGATGTTAGTTATCATAGCTAATCATGTCGGATCTATTTTATTAAAAGACTTTATGTTATCTTGGGTGTATATAAGTTGGTTAGCGAAAATGCAATGAAACCAGAGTTGGTTAGTTAATTATCTATTATATATCTACCCCGATAAGCTGTCATTAACTTTCATGTGATACAAGTGGTTAAGTTCCACTGTATAAATTCTGAACAATTGTGGTGTAATCGTGTGACAGGTGACTTCGAGAAAAGATCAACAGCAATACTGGATGAGAAGAAATGAGGATTACAGATTCGTATCAGCCAAGGAATTCGCTGATTCTTTCCAATCATTCCATATTGGAAAGAGACTGAAGGAGGATCTAGCCACCCCGTATGACAAATCCAGAAGCCACCCGGCTGCTCTCACTACAGAGAAGTACGGTTTAAATAAGAAAGAGCTCTTGAAAGCTTGCATCGAGAGAGAGATCTTGCTTATGAAGAGAAACTCATTTGTTTACTACTTCAAATTGTCCCAAGTAAGTTTCATGCATGTTTGCTACAGATGTTTAAATATTTATAACTAGCTCTAATTAAGATTATGTATCTCGGTTTTTAGCTACTTTTGATGTCGCTAGTTGCTATGACTGTATTTTTCCGAACCGAGATGAGCAAAGATAACGTGGAAGATGGAGGGATATATATGGGTGCTCTATTCTTTGGTGTTATTATGATCATGTTTAATGGGATGGCTGAGATTTCAATGACAATTGCCAAGCTTCCTGTGTTCTACAAGCAACGAGACTTCCTGTTTTACCCCTCGTGGGCATACGCTCTTCCATCATGGATAGTCAAGATCCCCGTTTCATTTATTGAAGTTGCCTTGTGGACGATTCTCACTTACTATGTGATTGGATTTGATCCCAATATCACAAGGTTAACGAGTTTTCAATAGTAAAAGAACTTTGATGCTCTTTTATCTTGTTCTATATTCTTACCAAATCTAATTGTTTTGCAGATTCTTCCGGCAGTACTTTTTACTCTTAATTGTAAACCAGATGTCTGCTGCATTGTTTAGATTCATTGGAGCAATGGGACGGAACATGATTGTTGCAAATACATTCGGTTCATTTGCCCTTCTCATAATGTTTGCATTGGGTGGCTTTGTCCTAGCACGAGGTACTTATAAATTATAACTAACTAGACCAAGAAATAGATACAAAAAAAAATCAATTATTCTTGTCTTCTTTAGATGGTTTACAATTGTGTTTTCTATTACAGATGATGTAAAGAAGTGGTGGTTATGGGGTTACTGGACGTCGCCAATGATGTATGCGATGAATGGGATTGTAGTTAATGAATTTCTCTCAAACAGCTGGAATAAGGCAAGTCACGTTTTCTAGTGTTTTCACTATCCTGGGTATATTGATGAAGTAAATTAAGCTTTTTCCCAAAACTGTTTCCATGTTATAGCCTATAAATGATACTACACTAGGGAAAAGTATCATCACCTCTCGAGGCTTCTTCACGGATGCTTACTGGTATTGGCTTGGTGTTGTGGCCTCAGTTGGATTTATTTTTTTCTTCAACTTGTGTTTCGGTTTGTCTCTTGCGTTTCTCAACCGTGAGTATATTTCTACATTATGGTACTATGGTGTAGTTATAAACATAGATTGTGACCATTTGGTAACATATATTTTTAAACAAACTATACAGCATTTGGGAAGTCCCGATCTACTGTATCACAGAATGATAGTGACAAAGATTCAGTTGAGTTATCATCTAGTGACGAGAGAAATAAAAACAAGAAGAAAGGAATGGTTCTTCCTTTTGAGCCACATTCAATTACCTTCAACGATGTCAAATACTCGGTCGATATGCCACAGGTAACTTGCTACAGATTTCTTGCACTATTAAGATGTTTACAAAATTTAGGAAAATTCAATAATTATGTCAAGTTATTTATGCTTATAAATATGTAAAGATGTTTATACCTGTGAAGGTTAGGGAACATAAAGTATTCTCTACCCAATTTTCTATAGTCAAATATATCTCCTTACTCAACTTAGCCAGGGAGGACATTGGGCTTGATTTATATATATTGATCTACCCTTTAATTCTTATGTCTATATATTAGAATGCATACTTGTTTTACACATATATAATATGAACCTTAACAAATGTTTAGGCATTTTTGTAAGCTATGTGGGAAAAAAGGTAAGAGATAGCATAGTTGTTATACTGTTGATTATTAGGCCATGTTGTAGCAAAGAATCTAGATCCATTGAGCGTCGCCATGTTATAGGAAATGAGAGAGCAAGGAACGAACGAAGCTAGATTGACGCTACTTAAGAGTGTGAGCGGAGCTTTTCGACCCGGTGTTCTAACTGCGCTAATGGGGGTGAGTGGCGCGGGTAAAACTACTTTGATGGATGTGCTAGCGGGTAGAAAAACTGGTGGGTATATAGAGGGGGACATCCGAATTTCCGGGTATCCTAAGAAACAAGAAACATTCGCTCGAATTTCTGGATATTGTGAGCAAAATGATATTCACTCACCTCATGTGACGGTTTACGAGTCTTTGCTCTACTCAGCTTGGCTAAGGTTGTCTACCGATGATGAAGGAACCCGCAAGGTTACTTTGTTAACCATATGTCAAGAAAATGTTTTTCTCTTCTTTAAAAATTAAAATGAAACATAACACGATGTAAGTATTGTTTGCAGATGTTTGTCGATGAAGTGATGGAACTTGTGGAACTGAACCCATTGAGGGACGCGCTAGTTGGGTTGCCTGGTGTCAACGGACTCTCAACAGAACAGCGAAAAAGGTTAACCATAGCAGTTGAGCTCGTTGCTAATCCGTCTATAATATTTATGGACGAACCAACATCTGGGCTTGATGCTAGAGCAGCTGCTATTGTGATGAGAACCGTTAGAAACACAGTTGACACAGGAAGAACGGTTGTGTGCACTATTCATCAACCTAGCATCGATATATTTGAAGCTTTTGATGAGCTATTCTTGCTGAAAAGAGGGGGAGAAGAGATATATGTAGGACCTGTAGGTCGCAATTCTTGCGAGTTGATAAAGTACTTTGAGGTAAGTTCTTTAACTATTGTACGCTCATGATAAGCTGTATCCAACTATAAACTAAGGCCCAGTGTACATCGATCAGGATATCAACGGGGTAAGTAAGATTCAAGATGGATATAACCCTGCAACTTGGATGCTGGAAGTTAGTACTTCGGCGCAAGAACTAATGCTAGGCATTGATTTTGCAGACATCTACCGGAATTCAGAACTATTTAAGTAAGTGCTGTACTTTTATTGGCTGGTATTTTACAGTATTGATCTTATTTTTTGATAAAAAACGACATATTATGGCAGGAGAAACAAGGCCCTTATTGCAGAATTAAGTGTACCACGTCCTGGTACACAAGACCTCTATTTTCCTACCCGATACTCGCAGTCTTTTTCTGTCCAGTGTATTGCTTGCCTTTGGAAACAACGACTGTCTTACTGGAGAAACCCTCCTTATACTGCTGTCCGTTTTGCATTCACCACCTTTATCGGCATCATGTTCGGTACAATGTTCTGGGATATTGGCCGTAAACGGTAAAAAACCTGAACTTGGTACACAAATCAATTGTTCTTTTTATTATGTAATTACTTTTTAATTTGTTTCATTGACCCTCTTTGATTGCTACTAATTTCAGGAAAAACCAACAAGAACTGTTTAATGCAATGGGTTCCATGTATACAGCAAGTCTCTTCCTAGGAGTTCAAAACGCATCAGCAGTGCAGCCTGTTGTAGACATCGAACGCACTGTATTTTACAGAGAACGAGCTGCAGGAATGTATTCCGCTTTACCATACGCCTGTGCTCAGGTGACTACATAAACTGTTTTTGGTTTTACATGATTAGAGAACGTACCTCAAATAAATTTCTATGTCATAAAATGTGATTTCAAAATCAACACTTTAGTCTTTAGGTATATGTTAGTAAATTTGTAACCAAGTATAATACCAAGTTAATTACTCGTACAACCGTTAACCTGAAGCCTGCCCCACCCGTGTTTCATGTATTTGTTCCTAAAAGCTCCTGCGCAACACTTGTGGTACTCTCGCATCGAAATCAACATGATAGATCATGTAGGCCAATCACAAAAAAGTGAATCATAGGTGTCCCTACAATTTTAGTGAAAAAATAGAGCCCAGTTCTATACCCCTAACGAAATCATACAAGAGTACCAATTTTTTTTTTTTTTTTTTTTTTTTTTTTTTTTTTTTTTTTTTTTTTTTTTTTTTTTTTTTTTTTTTTTTTTTTTTTTTGCTACAATAGGAGAGCATCTCAAGTCCCTACCCGGTCATTATTTACATGGTTAACGAGTCCGTTATTTTATTATGAAGTTGCATAATAGATACTTGAACATAGATTTTCAAGTTCATTTTTCCTGATCGAGATTGTATAACGTTCCTTTTTTTTACGCAGATTCTGGTGGAGATACCTTACATCTTCTCACAAACAATAGTTTATTGTCTAATAGTTTATGCCATGATTGGATTCGAATGGACAGCTTCCAAATTCTTTTGGTACGTCTTCTTCCAGTTCTGCTCTTTACTCTACATGACATACTATGGCATGATGACTGTCGCCATCACCCCAAATGCCAACATTGCCGCAATCGTCGCAGCTCTATTTTACGGTTTCTTTAATCTATTCTCTGGTTTCATCATCCCACGAACCGTAAGTTTCTTAATCCTTTAGCTAATCCTCATTCTTAAGAGCTAATGACCCATACATTACAAAAACAACAGAAAATTAATCCTTGATGTTTATTTAATAAACAACAGAAAATTCCGGTTTGGTGGCGATGGTACTATTGGTGTAACCCGCTAGCTTGGACCATCTACGGCATGGTGGTGTCACAGTTCGGGGACTATAAGGATTTGCTTGTAAACGGTGAGACCGTGAAGGAGTACCTAGATCGATATTTTGGCTACAAACATGATTTTCTTGGTATTATCGCGGGAGTGCATGTGGGATTAGTACTTGCTTTCGGGTTTATATTTGCTTATTGCATTAGAGCATTTAATTTCCAAAAGAGATAGATCAAATTAAAGTGCTTTAAATATCAGTTTGTAAAATGAGTTCTATTAGCATCTTTGTATGGCTTTGTAAAAACTACATATGAACTTCAATATTAATTTTTACAGATTCATTGTAATTCAGATTAGTTTTTATCTTTTTGTATGATATGATATGATGAAACTAGCTGCCAGGTATAACACCTGCGGGGAAGACACTCGCTTTTGGTTGGATGTTTGGATGGGCAACACTCCTCTTAGTGAATCATTTCTGTGTTTTTTCCATCTTAGAAGCATTTAATGACTATCAAGTGTGTGAAAGATCTCCCACCAGTAGAACAGGTTCTGAATCTGCTCTCTCCTCTGTTTTCCAAGCTTCTAATTCTTCTTATGGGCTTCCTCACCAAACCGAATCAGGCCACAACCTGTCTTGGCTGAATTTCACTAACAGGCCAATGTCACCTGCTGGGCTTACATTTAACTGGAGATGGTCTAGGCCTACAGGTCCCCAAACTGGAACTTCAATCCCTTGTTTCATATATGACTGTTGCAAACTCAATTAACATTTGAATACCTCTAGAAACATTACCTATAAAGGCATAAGGAATCTCATCACCAACTCCCCCTAACCACGTCCTCGACTCGAGTCAACTTATGCCTTTATAGGTAATGTTTTCCTCGACTCGAGTCAACTTATGCCTTTATACCTCTAGAAACATTGCCTAGTAACGTATTCATTTCCTCTTGGAGAATTGAGAACTTGAGAATTGCAACTCGAGTCAACTTAAATCCTAGGGGTGTCGATTAACATTCAATAATCCGGTGCCCAGTTTGTGATGATGATTTAGAGATGGTAAAACACTTTCAAGTTAAATGTGTCATAGAAAATACGTGGTTGGAGGTCCTTAAATGGTGTAACATCCATACAACCTATGTAGATAACCTCAAGTCCTCAACGATAACCTCAACCCTGTAACGCAATCAAATCTTTCTTCCACAGTACACATGCCACCCTTTTGATGCCGTCATTCAATCAACTCTATGGATTCTTTGGTGTTTCCATAAGACCGTAAAGGTTCAATGTTTAGCTCTATAAACAACCAAAATAAGAGCTCGTTTTCAACGACATCAAGCTCGATCTACACCTACACATGGATTTCAAATAGATGTAAAGGTGCTGCATTCATTTGACATATAAATTGACACCTATCATGGGTATAAAACTTTAATTGCAAGATGAGAACAGAAACTAGTTGAAAGCTAACAATCAAACAAAATCAGGATAGAATACAAAATGTCGTCTTCATTAAAAGCATCCATGGCCTCCCTCAATGACTAATACATTTTCTAGAAAATATTTAGATTTACTAATGATAACATTGTTATATATAGATTAAACTGCAAAATACATGTGGTTTATCAGTTTTCACAATAAACATACATGTCAGAAACTTTTGGCATTAATCATCCCTCAGTTAGTAAAAGTTAAACACAATACATCTCTAGGGACTAACGATGTAATTTTTCTCTGTTATTTTCGTTATCTGCTAAAAGTCAAACATACATCTTGATAACATCACTCCCAAAAACCCCTTTATTCATTTCATCTTCTTCTTCTTCTTCTTCTTCTTCTCATCACCTCCACTACCCAACGATATTGTTCTCTTTGTAAGACTAGGTAGGTTAATATTCATAGCTTATCAAATAAGTACACAATTTGCGCAACAAATTATGACAGAATAACCTTTCCTTCAAGGATTATATATAATTGTGTTATGGACTGATGGCCACAGAAACCTTGGCTGTCTTCCATGTAAAGTTCTGTTAAGTTGGCAGTTGCTAGATTCAAATATGGGTAATTTTTTTCTTCAGAATAAAAAAGTGCTATGTATCCTCATAACAAATTTTCTCACTTATCCTCATAACAAAAAAAGTGTCTTTATAAGTCTTATGTTCACATGAAGATGTACCACCCGCGAGGAGTGTTATGGATATTTTTCAAACTTACAGACATTAATATTCAGATGACACGATAAATGCATACAAAAATCAAAATTAATTTGGCCAAAATTGTACCCAAGAACATGTTATGTTTAGAATATAAACTTGTCCTAACATCTGTATATAATGTGGACATGATACAAACTCATTGAAAGAACTTTTAATGTGGCGAGCTTTGCAAATTTGACAATATAAAAGCTTATTAAATAATGGTCCAGTGCCCATATGGCCATACGAGAACTCAATTAACTCTTTGGGATAAAAATTCTATTAAACTTTTGTTGGATTAATGAATTGATACGACCCGGTTAGGGGTTGTATCGGGATAGGGCACCACTTCAAGCGTGTGCTAGCTCCGTCAGAAAATAGAAAGAAGAACTTGAGATTTATTTATCTTAAACTTTGATTGATTGATTATAATAAATGATTCGATATATATAACCGAATAACCCTAGCTTGTAAAACAAGCCAAACATAAAGACATATGTAAACAATGACACTTTCCTAATACGACACAAAGACATATCCTAAATAAATATAATATGACATAAAGCCCGGGGCGTATCATGAATTGCAAGGATTAGTCGACAAAGTTAGGCATAAATTAAATTAGATGAGGATGCAACAATACATTAGGGTATTAAACTATGCAAAGTTGCAGTATGGATGCTTTAACTATAAGCCATGTATTCAATGCCATGACGAAAGTATCCATGCATCGTGATACTAGGATAACATCGTAGTTGTACCAAAAAATCCAATTTATTGCGATCTTTGTTAAAAGTATATACGATTTAATTAATTTAAAGTCAAGTATGACGTCTCGAATTATCCCATAATTAAGTGATCTACATGTTTGGCACATAATTTGGCCCCTACCTGTCTAGCTCGTCCTGCGCAATGGCTCTAAGAAGTTCTAGATCTGCCTGTGACCACCACAACTCTAAATAATGCCTCCTTCTCCTTCGCCTACAACCACCCTAATGTTAAAAATCAGCCCGTGGCTAGTGTTAGAAGTTCTAGATCCATGTGCAAGTGGTCCTAGCTTGTGCTTTCAATTTTTGTATTCAAGAAACATATTAATCACAAATACAACATGAAATAACAATATTATTAGCATTTTTGTAATAGATGATTGTTAACATAAACTTCATTCTAGGTGACAATCTCAACCCAATGTAAAGCTGACAATCGATCAATCTAAAGGTAAATTGTTTTGTTTAGTTTTTATTTCATCTATAATATCACGATTAAGTGAAAAAAAACAACAAAATTATGTTGCTAAAATGAAAATGAGTCAAATGTGATCAAAAATAAAACCTCAAATTCAGCAATTTTAAACAAGATTACAGTTGCAATAAACATCGCTTTTGTAAGTGTATTCAACAGGTTATCCATGAAAAAGATAACTAAACCTCTAGAGACCAACGAGATCCGATTTGTTTTAAATATCGTTGAACAGCGATTATATTAAAATCCTAGCATGGCGCTAAAGAAAATTAACAAGATTTTACTTGTACTAAGAAATCATACATGTTGACATGTTATTTAACCTTCCCGACCCTTTTTGACATTTCCCCATTACAATTAAGTAAATGAATCACTCTGAGCTATACCATCTATGCCAGGTTAGATGGATAAATTAACAATTTTAATTAGAATAAAAGCATGTATATTTAATAAGTCAAATATATGAAACAAGTTACTAGTACATAATAACATCCCACACAGAGACGAAGCCAGAATTTTTTATACGGGTGGGCCAAATATCAACGTAGCACTTGAATGTCGTCGTGATAAAATAATACAATTCTGGTTTTCCATTTCAAACGCATGGATACTAAACAACATGACTTGCACAAAAAAACTAGAATCTTATATGTAATAAGATTTTGATCCAAAAATTGGACTAAAATGCAACGAAATATTCTTTCAAATTAATTTGAAGCATCTAACGAGTGATAATACCTTTAGATACAATGTGAAAAACGAAAGCAAAGACTTAACAAACCTGTAAAATAAGAACTTTCAAGTTTGAATAAACAAAAGTATAATAGATGTGGTGCTACAATCAAAATCAAATTATACGTTTTGTCTTGTTTTTTTATCCTCATATCTCAATTGGGTGGGCCAATTTATCTATTAACAGACCAATATTAAATGAATAGTATATATGTAGTAATAATACTTAGAGTTTTGGGGTGGGCCTTGGCCAACCCAAAGTTATATGTGGCTCCGTCCCTGATCCCACATGCATGGGACTCATCAACTTAGACCGTCGTCACTGCCAAAACAAGTTACCATGCATAGATTTGTTATCATATTTTTTATTGTTAAATTCGATTCAAGATATATTGTAAGCTGCATTTCATCTATGAAAGATCTCCGTATTTACCAATACAACAATTAGCAGGTGTATTCTAACCTTTAACGAGTACATGGTTGACACTTGACAAGATACAAGTTGGGTGCATGTGTAGTATATGATCAATCTTCTCTTTTTTAACTCGCAAATTCAAATATCTTAAATGGAAAACACAAACAAGATGCAAGTTGGGTGCAAGTGTACATTTAACTCGCAAATTCAAATATCTTAAATGGAAAAATCAAACAAACACAACATTTTTTATATATTTAATATCTACTAGACGAGTACCCGTGCATAGCAACGAGATTTTATAACGACAGATATATAGTTGTAGTGATAAAAAAAATGGTATGGTTATAAACGAAAAATAATAAAAGTTTAAGAATTAGAGGATTAAACACAATTTAAACTGTATAAACGAAAATAATAATAAAAGTTTATGGTTTTCATATATATAGTTTTCTTAATTTTTCACTTTCAACAATATGCGTTTTTCCTTTATATATAGTATAGATAACATCATTCATTTAAGGGGTTTTGTTAACCACAACCCATGGGGTTGTTTCTAAACATGCCTTAATTAAAATTTTTGCATGAAATGAACACTAAACATTCCAAGTTTAATATCACTTTCCATGTTTAAAATGAAAAAATATGTATAATTATAGAATATAATAGTTCATTTAATGTAAAATTTTTAATTATGGTATCTTTAAACATAACCCTATGGGTTGTGGTTAACAAAACCAAAAAGGACAAAGCAAGAAAAGTTTTAGATAAAAAAATAATGTCAAAACTTTTAGACAAATATAGGAAAAAATGTTAGGTTACACTTTGGAACGGAAGAAGTATAACATTGTGAGTCTGAGTTTATATATACGTGATTATTTTAAAAAGTAAAGATTATTCAATCGCAAAGTTAAATACATAGATGATAAAAAGTTGCTAAATTATTCCTAACTAACAAATTAAAAACATTGCATAATCAATGTTATTAAATGCCATAAATATTTCATAAGCCAACGGTCAAGATTCACGCGATCATTTCACTTTCATAACTCCTCACTTGTGTTGTTGGGTATCCTATTTCCATTTAGTTATTTATTATTGTTATTCTTTTAATTTATTTTTCTCTTTAAAATCCCGCGAATTTTTTTTGTATAAAATGTTGCCCTTCATCTTTCTATTAAACCCCCTGCAATGGTTCATATTTGATTTTTAGCATATATGCAAAACTCAATAATGGTTGTTTGATAAAGTTTATGAGCAAGCAAAATAAACCCTTTTTGCTTTCTAATTGATTCATTGCAATCTTGTATTATTTTTGTTTTCCAAGTTTTGACTAACTTCGGGCTTAATCTTGAAAATCCTCATGAAGGTTTAGTATAAACTGTTATGGTGGTTTCATCTTGATTGTGAGTTAACATGGAAGGAAGTGATATACACAAAGCAAGTACTAGTAGTATTAGGTTAGGGAGTTTAAGAGCAAGCAGTGGACCGGCAAGAAGTATTCGAGCTGCAAGTACCTCACTATGGAGAAATTCAGGTATGGATGTGTTTTCAAAATCATCACGTGAAGAAAATGACGAAGAAGCTCTTAAATGGGCTGCTCTTGAGAAGCTGCCAACGTTTGATCGTTTAAAAAAGGGACTTTTGTTTGGATCAACCGGACCTTCTAATGAAGTTGATATTGATAATCTTGGAGACCAAGACCGCAAACGATTGGTTGATAGGCTTGTCAATGCCGCAGATGAAGATAATGAGAAGTTCTTGTTAAGGCTAAGAAATAGAATTGATAGGTACCAAAGTTTTTTCTTTATTATTCTATTTGATGATTATATCTAAGGTATATTATACCAAAATGAAAATTACTTTCATCTTTTAGTTGTTGTTTGTAAGGAAAAAATGCGAAAAATACTTTCTTCCATTATAAGTAAGATGCTTTATGTAACCGGTGGCGTCACTGCATACAAAAATCTGGTGGCATCATCATTTACATTTACAATAATTAGCTTTTTTTTAAGAAGTATGCTATACACAGAAAACTATCAAAAGAATGTGACATGCACTTGAAAAAAAGTTACTTGCCTATATTGATTGACAAAAAGCTGAAAACAAGTTATGCTCTGGTGTAATACTTAAGATGATTACTGGTTTATGCTTCATGGATCAACTGAAAATTTTACAGGGTTGGGATTGATTTGCCAACAATTGAAGTCAAATTTGAGCATTTGACTGTTGAGGCAGATGTTAATACAGGAAGCAGAGCTTTGCCCAGTTTCCTCAATTTCTACCTTGGTTTTTTTGAGGTAAGTTATATTTTGGTGCAACATTTTTACCTGTTGCGATATTAAACTACTAATCCGCTTATTTCATTTTGAAATAATTAATTCAAACCGTTTATTCAAAACAATTTCACTTCTAACATATATTTATTAAATGAGTTTAAATACGCAATCCCAAACGCTCTCAAAACTGCTTATTGTAAGGAGCAATCTCAGACAGGCCAATGTCACCTGCTGGGCTTACATTTAACTGGAGATGGTCTAGGCCTACAGGTCCCCAAACTGGAACTTCAATCCCTTGTTTCATATATGACTGTTACAAACTCAATTAACATTTGGATACCTCTAGAAACATTACCTATAAAGGCATAAGGAGTCTCATCACCAACTCCCCCTAACCGCGTCCTCGACTCCCAGTCCCACTAGATGGAATAAGAGGCTAGTGCCTAGTAACGTATTCATTTCCTCTTGGAGAATTGAGAACTTGAGAATTGCAACTCGAGTCAACTTAAATCCTAGGGGTGTCGATTAACATTCAATAATCCGGTGCCCAGTTTGTGATGATGATTTAGAGATGGTAAAACACTTTCAAGTTAAATGTGTCATAGAAAATACGTGGTTGGAGGTCCTTAAATGGTGTAACATCCATACAACCTATGTAGATAACCTCAAGTCCTCAACGATAACCTCAACCCTGTAACGCAATCAAATCTTTCTTCCACAGTACACATGCCACCCTTTTGATGCCGTCAAGGTTCAATGTTTAGCTCTATAAACAACCAAAATAAGAGCTCGTTTTCAATGACATCAAGCTCGATCTACACCTACACATGGATTTCAAATAGATGTAAAGGTGCTGCATTCATTTGACATATAAATTGACACCTATCATGGGTATAAAACTTTAATTGCAAGATGAGAATAGAAACTAGTTGAAAGCTAACAATCAAACAAAATCAAGATAGAATACAAAATGTCGTCTTCATTAAAAGCATCCATGGCCTCCCTCAATGACTAATACATTTTCTAGAAAATATTTAGATTTACTATGATAACATTCTTATATATAGATTAAACTGCAAAATACATGTGGTTTATCAGTTTTCACAATAAACATACATGTCAGAAACTTTTGGCATTAATCATCCCTCAGTTAGTAAAAGTTAAACACAATACATCTCTAGGGACTAACGATGTAATTTTTCTCTGTTATTTTCGTTATCTGCTAAAAGTCAAACATACTTCTTGATAACATCACTCCCAAAAACCCCTTTATTCTTTTCATCTTCTTCTTCTCATCACCTCCACTACCCAACAATATTGTTCTCTTTGTAAGACTAGGTAGGTTAATTTTCATAGCTTATCAAATAAGTACACAATTTGCGCAACAAATTATGACAGAATAACCTTTCCTTCAAGGATTATATATAATTGTGTTATGGACTGATGGCCACAGAAACCTTGGCTGTCTTCCATGTAAAGTTCTGTTAAGTTGGTAGTTGCTAGATTCAAATATGGGTAATTTTTTTCTTCAGAATAAAAAAGTGCTATGTATCCTCATAACAAATTAAATTTTCTCACTTATCCTCATAACAAAAAAAGTGTCTTTATAAGTCTTATGTTCACATGAAGATGTACCACCCGCGAGGAGTGTTATGGATATTCAAACTTACAGACATTAATATTCAGACGACATGATAAATGCATACAAAAATCAAAATTAATTTGGCCAAAATTGTACCCAAGAACATGTTATGTTTAGAATATAAACTTGTCCTAACATCTGTATGTAATGTGGACATGATACAAACTAATTGAAAGAACTTTTAATGTGGCGAGCTTTGCAAATTTGACAATATAAAAGCTTATTAAATAATGGTCCAGTTCCCATATGGCCATACGAGAACTCAATTAACTCTTTGGGATAAAAATTCTATTAAACTTTTGTTGGATTAATGAATTGCAAGGATTAGTCGACAAAGTTAGGCGTAAATTAAATTAGATGAGGATGCAACAATACATTAGGGTATTAAACTATGCAAAGTTGCAGTATGGATGCTTTAACTATAAGCCATGTATTCAAACTATGCAAAGTTGCAGTATGGATGCTTTAACTATAAGCCATGTATTCAACGCCATGACGGACGTATCCATGCATCGTGATACTAGGATAACATCGTAGTTGTACCAAAAAATCCAATTTATTGCGATCTTTGTTAAAAGTATATACGATTTAATTAATTTAAAGTCAAGTATGACGTCTCGATCGAATTATCCCATAATTAAGTGATCTACATGTTTGGCACATAATTTGGCCCCTACCTGTCTAGCTCGTCCTGCAATGGCTCTAAGAAGTTCTAGATGTGCCTGTTACCACCACAACTCTAAATAATGCCTCCTTCTCCTTCGCCTACAACCACCCTAATGTTAAAAATCAGCCCGTGGCTAGTGTTAGAAATTCTAGATCCATGTGCAAGTGGTCCTAGCTTGTGCTTTCAATTTTTATATTCACTGCCATAAGTTTGTTATAATTCAAGAAACATAATAATCACAAATACAACATGAAATAACGACAATATTATTAGCATTTTTGTAATAGATGATTGTTAGCATAAACTTCATTCTAGGTGAATCTCAACCCAATGTAAAGCTGACAATCGATCAATCTAAAGGTAAATTGTTTTGTTTAGTTTTTATTTCATCTATAATATCACGAATTAAGAGAAAAAAAAAAACAACAAAATTATGTTGCTAAAATGAAAATGAGTCAAATGTGATCAAAAATAAAACCTCAAATTCAGTAATTTTAAACAAGATTACAGTTGCAATAAACATCGTTTTTGTAAATGTATTCAATATGCTATCCATGAAAAAGATAATTAAACGTCTAGAGACCAACGAGATCCGATTTGTTTTAAATATTTGTTTCGTTGAACAGCAATTATATTAAAATCCTAGCATGGTGCTAAAGAAAATTAACAAGATTTTACTAGTACTAAGAAATCATACATGTTGACTTGTTATTTAACCTTCCCGACCCTTTTTGACATTTCCCCGTTACAATTAAGTAAATGAATCACTCTGAGCTATACCATCTATGCCAGGTTAGATGGATATATGGATAAATTAACAATTTTAAATAGAATAAAAGCATGTATATTTAATAAGTCAAATATATGAAACAATTAAGTTACATAATAACATCCCACATGCATGGGATTCATCATCTTACACCATCGTCAATGCGAAAACAAGTTAATTACCATGCATATATTTGTTATCCTATTTTTTGTTGTTAAATTTGATTCAAGATATATTTTAAGCTGCATTTCGTCTAAGAAAGATCTCCGTATTTACCAATACAACAATTAGCAGGTGTATTCTATCCTTAAGATACAAGTTGGGTGCATGTGTAGTATATGATCAATCTTCTCTTATTTTACTCGCAAATTTTTGGGTAAAGGGTATTCCACCTGGTAAAATATATTACTCCAAAAAACGTTTAAGTACAAAGGAATGTGGCTGAGGTACCACATTAACCACAAGCAATCGCTTGACACAACCACTAAATCATTTATGACAGGCCATAAACGACAAATAGCTACAACCAACTAGACCACCAAACCAAAAACCAACATAAAAAGATACAAATTATGCAAAAAACTATAAAACAACTAGTTAAGACAAACATCTTGAATTCCAGCAGCCTTTAATTGTGCAGGAGAGATGCCAAAGTCATCATCATCATCATAATTGTTGCCATCACCCGTATCCGCTTTCCATTGCTTATAAAGACTCTGCTCCTTACCTCCACTTCCAGAATACAACGTCCCAATGTGATCATCAAAAACTTTATCATCGTCGCTGTCAGAAACTATCACATTGCCCACTTTAGAGAATGGGTTACCCACCTTAGTTGAAGAATCAACCTTTTTAATAGGTTTACCATCATCATCTACAAGAGTAGCTTTCCCATCAATTATAAGCTTTTCAAGCTTCTTAATTTTCTCAACAATAGGAGTATTCTTCATAGGCGATGGAGAAGTAGTTTTGAAAAAACTAGAGATAACTTCAGGAGTACAAGTAGTGCCAATTACAGGTTCCAAAATCGAATCTTGCTCCGTAAGCACATCAAAACTATTCTTCAAATCAAAGATATTGATATCATCCACCCAATTATTATTCTTACCTTGGACATCCCGAGAAGGAGTCGTATTACTTGTAGGACCAGTAGTCGGATCATTACTACTTGCAGGACAAGTAGTAGGTGCGTTATAGAATCTACATTACCACGCGAATCCACCACACCTTTAGGCTGAGAAGTAGATGCCCCATCATTAATGGTAGCACTTTGCTTAGTAGCTGTAGTCACTTTAGGTTTCCAAAAGTAAGGTTTTGGTTTAGAAGCTTAATACCTCTAATTGGCCTAGATTGAGACGAAGAAGCCACATTCTTCCCCTTGTTCTTACGATTCCTATCGTCAACGAACCCCTCATCGTTCACATCCAATTGAACTGATACATTAGTAGCCACATTAGTATCCTTATGAACCGCCTCTTTCACTTGTTTTGGACACTCACTAAGATTATGCCCAAAGATCTTACAGACACTACACCGAGGAGGCGTCCATTCATATTCAACACGAATGATTTTCTTCAAATAACCACTATCATCATCTAATGGAATGGCCATACTTACTTCCTTTTTCAATTCTGAGTTCAAACACACTTCAACAAAAGCACGAGCGAAACTAATACGACCCCATGAGTCGACACACATAGAAGATGTAAAGGCGTCCAACATCACCGGTTTCGCAACTTGTGTTGCAATCAAGCTTAAACCAACCTCCGAATAGGCAACTATGGGAACATTATGTAATTTAACCCAAACAGGAATCTAAGTTACCTCATTCTTGGTTAAGGGAACATTTTGTGACCATTTACGAAGAATAAGCGGTGAGTGACGGATTAACCACAGGCCATGTTGAAGCACCTGCTCCACACCTTCCTTAGTAGAGAACTTAAATAAGAAGACACCCGCTTTATTCTTCATAATCTTTTGAACGCCAAACTTCTTCCACGTATTAGTAATATAGTTCTGCACAATAGGAAACGCAATAGCTTTGCCTATGAAATATCCAACAAGTGTGTTTTCATATCGGCATAATACAGATTCCATAGCCTCCTTAAGGAGTTTAGTATCATGATTAGCAACCCGATCTTCATTAATCAACGACCTAAAATTTACCTTGCCTGGGGTGCGATTGGCGTTGAGCAAAGAAGCAAAAGAAGTGGACGAGTCCACTCCTGCTGCCTTAGGTACATTTACAACATGTATATCAGACTTGGTATGTAGATCATTTGTACAAGCTTGTCCATCAACACGTCCCTCCTTACGACCAACATCATTATGCGCATT
This sequence comes from Artemisia annua, assembly GCA_014162995.1. Classification (NCBI taxonomy): domain Eukaryota; kingdom Viridiplantae; phylum Streptophyta; class Magnoliopsida; order Asterales; family Asteraceae; genus Artemisia; species Artemisia annua. The sequence goes on from LBNU01019101.1 coordinate 189,169, forward strand.
AGGATCAGGTTTGTCAAGAAGTGAGGTGCGATCATACGTACGTTTAATAGTACTCGAACCTGATCTATTACCCGTGTTCCCATCGACCATCATAGGGGTTTTAATACCCTCATTCGAACCAACATTAGCAGCACTAGACGTAGGATTGTCCCCCCTTCATACCATCATCATGTTCCAACGCNTCGACAAGGAACCAGGGTTAAAAAGATTAGTGTTTAAGTAATTATTGCAGTAGTAAATTAAAACCCTAATCTATGATAGAGAAAAAACCCCTAATCTGAATAAATCACTAAACCCTAGATCGATGTTTGATGAAACAGTCAATATGTAATCAACCCAAAGACCAGTTACAAATAAACAGATTCAAGAAAACTTATATATGAATTTAGTGATTATTGGAATTCGACTAGAATGTTAAGGTTTTCTTTTGTTCCGCCAAAAGTCGCCAGAGGAAAAATGAGAAAATTTTACTCGCAAATTCAAATATAATAAATGGAAAAATCAAACAAGATGCAAGTTGGGTGCATGTGTAGTATATGATCATTCACTGCAAAAAAATAGTTCAATCTCCACACTTCTAAAAAATGCGTAAAATTTTAACTAATTTATTAACACTTAATAGTATGTAAAATTTGGTTACATTAATAAATGTGGGAAAAATTGCAAAACAATATATTTTTCACACTTATAGTTGTATAAAAAAAAGTTCACACTTTTAAGTGTGAAAAATTATAAGATTATTTGTAACACCCAAATTCCCCACACTTTAAGGAAGTGTAGAGAATTTGGGTCCACACCTATAAGTGTGAAATTTTCTTAAATTTCTCCACACTTAAAAGTGTGAACTTTTTTTTAACACATGTAAAATTTATTGTTTTACAATTTTTTTTCACACATATTAATGTAACAATTTTTTTATACATTATTAAGTGTTAATACATCAATAAAATTTTATACACTTTTTAAAAGCATGGAGAAAAAAGTGTGGAGATTGAACCAATTTTTTTTTAGTGATTATCTCTTCTTTTACTGACATTTAACACGCAAATTCAAATATCTTAAATGGAAAAATCAAAGAAACACAACACTTTTTATATATTTAATATCCATATAACACCATTTAATAAGAACAAAGCAAGAAAAGTTTTAAATAAAAAAAAATGATGTCATGATGTCAAAACTTTTAGACAAATATAGGAAAAAATATTAGGTTACACTTTGGAACGGAAGAAGTATAACATTGTATGTCTGAGTTTATATATACGTGATTGTTTAAAAAAGTCAAGATTGTCCAATCGCAAAGTTAAATAGATGATAAAAAGTTGCTAAATTATTCCTAACTAACAAATTAAAAACATTGCATAATCAATGTTATTAAATGCCATAAATATTTCATAAGCCAACGGTCAAGATTCACGCGATCATTTCACTTTCATAACTCCTCACTTGTGTTGTTGGGTCCCCACGGGTATCCTATTTCCATTTTAGTTATTTATTACGGAGTATTATTATTCTTTTAATTTATTTTTCTGTTTAAAATCCCGCGAATTTTTTTTTTGTATAAAATGTTGCCTTTCATCTTTCTATTAAACCCCCTGCAATGGTTCATATATTTTTGTTTTTTAGCATATATGCAAAACTCTAATTGTAAATGTTTGTTTGATAAAGTTATGAGCAAGCAAAATAAACCCTTTTTGCTTTTAATTGATTCATTGCAATCTTGTATTTTTTACTTATTTTCCAAGTTTTGACTAACCTCGGGCTTAATCTTGGAAACCCTCATGAAGGTTTAGTATAAACTGTTATGGTGGTTTCATCTTGATTGTGAGTTAACATGGAAGGAAGTGATATACACAAAGCAAGTACTAGTAGTATTAGGTTAGGGAGTTTAAGAGCAAGCAGTGGACCGGCAAGAAGTATTCGAGCTGCAAGTACCTCGCTATGGAGAAATTCAGGTATGGATGTGTTTTCAAAATCATCCCGTGAAGAAAATGACGAAGAAGCTCTTAAATGGGCTGCTCTTGAGAAGCTGCCAACGTTTGATCGTTTAAAAAAGGGACTTTTGTTTGGATCAACCGGACCTTCTAATGAAGTTGATATTGATAATCTTGGAGACCAAGACCGCAAACGATTGGTTGATAGGCTTGTGAATGCCGCTGATGAAGATAACGAGAAATTCTTGTTAAGACTAAGAAATAGAATTGATAGGTACCAAAGTTTTTTCTTTATTATTCTTTTTGATGATTATATCTAAGGTATATTATACCAAAATATCTTTTAGTTGTTGTTTTTGTAAGGCAAAAATGCGAAAAATACTTTCTTCCATTATAAGTAAGATGCTTTATGTAACCGGTGGCGTCACTGCATACAAAAATCTGGTGGCATCATCATTTACATTTACAATAATTAGCTTTTTTTTAAGAAGTATGCTATACACAGAAAACTATCAAAAGACTGTGACATGCACTTGAAAAAAAGTTACTTGCCTATATTGATTGACAAAACGCTGAAAACAAGTTATGTTCTGGTGTAATACTTAAGATGATTACTGGTTTAGAGTAAGGATCAAATGAGAAATAAAACTAAAATGAGAAGGATGAGAAGAAACCACAACCGCACATTTTAGATGCACCTACAAAAGTAGATGCATCTCCACTTAATTCTTTTTTCCTTATTCGAAATGTGTGGCCAGGAATATTTCTCACTCTTCTCATTTGATTTTCTCTTCTCACTAGATCTCTTCCCTACTGGTTTATGCTTCATGGATCAACTGAAAATTTTACAGGGTTGGGATTGATTTGCCAACAATTGAAGTCAAATTTGAGCATTTGACTGTTGAGGCAGATGTTAATACAGGAAGCAGAGCTTTGCCCAGTTTCCTCAATTTCTACCTTGGTTTTTTTGAGGTAAGTTATATTTTGGTGCAACATTTTTACCTGTTGCGATATTAAACTACTAATCCGCTTATTTCATTTTGAAGTAATTAATTCAAACCGTTTATTCAAAACAATTTCACTTCTAACATATAGTTATTAAATGTGTTTAAATACGCAATCCCAAACGCTCTCAAAACTGCTTATTGTAAGGAGCAATCTCAGATACCCCTAGGGGTGTTTGTTTTAGTCTATATGTGGCTTATGAGCTTATTTGTTTTTTGGCTTATAATTCATAAGCCCAAATTTTCCAGGTTATTTTGAGACTTGTGGGCTTATGTAAGTTTATTATGATATGATAAACTCATATAAGCCCACAAGTCTCAAAATAAGCCGGAAAATTGGGGCTTATGAAATATAAACCGAAATCAAATAAGCTCATAAGGCCACATATAAGCTTAAATAAACACAGTGAAATTGATTAATGTTCATGGTTTCGGGGTAAGAATTCGCACAGAGATGAATTTAAACCAAAATTTTTATACATATTTTTTATCATACGTGGGGAATGTTTATGTACTCACACAAGTGTTTTAAGGAACCACCCATAAATTTGACTAATATTTTTATTGCTAACAGGGTATCTTGAACATTTTTCATTTGCTTCCGAATAAGAAAAAGCATATAACCATCCTTGATGATGTTAGCGGCATAGTCAAACCGGGCAAGTAAGGATAACACGTAACAACTGTTGGTTTTTAATTTCTGATAGCTTTTATATAAATAGCATATGGCATTAAAGGAATCTAAGTTTGTGTTTATTTCTAGTTTGCGTATTACACACTTTGTTTGCATCTTCCAAAAGGCTCAAACATTTAAAAAAAAAAAAAAAAAAAAAAAAAAAAAAAAAAAAAAAAAAAAAAAAGAAGAAGAAAGATCCGCTGTGAAACTTTCATTATGAACCAATCTTCAACTCCAAGAAACCGCGCTCCAATATGCTTCTTGGAGATGTCAGGACTTTCTTTTTTCTTTGGCTTAATTGTAGATGACAAAAATGTAAATATTGAGTGGTATGTTTTGATTGGCTCTCTAAGACGTCTTCCATTCCATTCATCTCTTTGTAACACTACTAGCTTTAGTTTCTTAATATACATATACCTAAAAATTAATTTTGGTATAGGTACATATTTGAAAACAAAGAAACCGAAATATCATCATGGTCAAAGTTACAAACATGTTAGCTGCCATATATATCATCTTTTGACCCGGTCTGATTACTCTTTGAAATTTTGAGGCTTTGTCAGTGTAAAAAGTGTGCTATTCAAAATAGAAATTGACCAAAACTTGGTGAAGCTTTTATACAATAAGCCCGTATGTCAATTAAATATCTAAAACTTACCTATAGCCATCTCTTGTGCTCAATTTCGGCCAAATGTTATTCAGAATGACATTGCTTTTGGGTCCTCCAAGTTCGGGGAAAACAACGCTGTTATTGGCATTGGCAGATGGTCTTGCTAAGGAGCTTCAGGTAATTCACTTGTTTACACAAATACTCTGTTTTTGGACTGTAGTTTAACCCCAACTTGAAATGTTAAAGTCATTTTTTTATAGCAAAAGTTTAAGTTAGTTCATGAATGTAGAAATCTGGAAAGGTGACGTACAATGGGCATGAGTTACATGAGTTTGTACCAAAGAAAACTTCTGCTTATATCAGTCAAAATGATGTTCATCTTGGGGAAATGACCGTTCGGGAAACTTTGGCTTTCTCTGCCCGATGCCAAGGGGTTGGATCACGTTATGGTTAGTTTAACCCTCACATTTATAATTTAACGATATGGTATTTTTAAGATCTAGATTATGTTTTAAAAATTTTATAACACCACATGAAACATTCGGTTGTCCAATTAACCTCAGAGATGCTGGCTGAGTTGTCAAGAAGAGAGAAAAATGCAAACATTAAGCCTGATCCTGATATTGATGTCTACATGAAGGTAAGTAGGTATTGTACAATAAATAAATTGTTCTTAATATAAGTGTGTAAAGTTTGACAATGTTAAAATGTAGAAAAAAATCAAAACGACATGCACCTTCTTTTGGGAAATAGTAACGTGTGTACTTACGAATTTCTACATAATCCTAAGATTCTAGAGTCAATTGGTTTGTTGTAGTGCTAGAAAGAAACAACCTTGATTAGTTTCTTCACTTCAGGACCCTATTAGGATCATGCTAAAATTAAACATATATATGGTTTTATGAATACGTTTAAGCATCTCAAGCTGATAAAAGACTTGNCCGCTGGGAAACTTTCATTATGAACCAATCTTCAACTCCAAGAAACCGCGCTCCAATATGCTTCTTGGAGATGTCAGGACTTTCTTTTTTCTTTAGCTTAATAGTAGATGACAAAAATGTAAATATTGAGTGGTATGTTTTGATTGGCTCTCTAAGACGTCTTCCATTCCATTCATCTCTTTGTAACACTACCAGCTTTAGTTTCTTAATATACCTATACCTAAAAATTAATTTTGGTATAGGTACATATTCGAAAACAAAGAAACCGAAATATCATCATGGTCAAAGTTACAAACATGTTAGCTGCCACATATATCATCTTTTGACCCGGTCTGATTACTCTTTGAAATTTTGAGGCTTTGTCAGTGTAAAAAGTGTGCTATTCAAAATAGAAATTGACCAAAACTTGGTGAAGCTTTTATACAATAAGCCCGTATGTCAATTAAATATCTAAAACTTACCTTAGCCATCTCTTGTGCTCAATTTCGGCCAAATGTTATTCAGAATGACATTGCTTTTGGGTCCTCCAAGTTCGGGGAAAACAACGCTGTTATTGGCATTGGCAGATGGTCTTGCTAAGGAGCTTCAGGTAATTCACTTGTTTACACAAATACTCTGTTTTTGGACTGTAGTTTAACCCCAACTTGAAATGTTTTAGTCATTTTTTTATAGCAAAAGTTTAAGTTAGTTCATGAATGTAGAAATCTGGAAAGGTGACGTACAATGGGCATGAGTTACATGAGTTTGTACCAAAGAAAACTTCTGCTTATATCAGTCAAAATGATGTTCATATTGGGGAAATGACCGTTCGGGAAACTTTGGCTTTCTCTGCCCGATGCCAAGGGGTTGGATCACGTTATGGTTAGTTTAACCCTCACATTTATAATTTAACGATATGGTATTTTTAAGATCTAGATTATGTTTTAAAAATTTTATAACACCACATGAAACATTCGGTTGTCCAATTAACCTCAGAGATGCTGGCTGAGTTGTCAAGAAGAGAGAAAAATGCAAACATTAAGCCTGATCCTGATATTGATGTCTACATGAAGGTAAGTAGGTATTGTACAATAAATAAATTGTTCTTAATATAAGTGTGTAAAGTTTGACAATGTTAAAATGTAGAAAAAAAATCAAAACGACATGCACGTTCTTTTGGGAAATAGTAACGTGTGTACTTCCGAATTTCTACATAATCCTAAGATTCTAGAGTCAATTGGTTTGTTGTAGTGCTAGAAAGAAACAACCTTGATTAGTTTCTTCACTTCAGGACCCTATTAGGATCATGCTAAAATTAAACATATATATGGTTTTATGAATACGTTTAAGCATCTCAAGCAGATAAAAGACTTATGATTGGTTATTTGGCTAGGCTGCTGCTTCAGAAGGTCAAGAAGCTAGTGTTGTCACAGATTATACACTAAAGGTATGTTATGCATGTACTCTGGCTGGCACTGTAAATATACACAAGAAAAANGTTAACAGCAAAGGAAAAGACCAGGTCGCATTTTAAAAGAACGTGTTCTTTGTGCAGATATTGGGGTTAGACGTGTGTGCAGACACCTTGGTAGGGGATCGCATGATAAGAGGTATATCTGGCGGGCAAAAAAAACGTGTTACAACAGGTAAATTTACTTATAGGGAATAAGCGTAAAGGTAACTTTTGGGTTAGTTTTGACTAATATTATGAGACTATACAGGGGAAATGATAGTTGGACCATCAAAGGTTCTTCTCATGGACGAGATATCTACGGGTTTAGATAGTTCTACCACATTCCAAATTGTGAATTCATTTAAGCAATATGTTCATATTCTTGAAGGGACAGTAATGATATCTCTTCTCCAGCCTGCACCAGAAACATATAATTTATTTGATGAAATTTTACTCCTGAGTGATGGCAAAATTGTCTATGAGGGTCCACGCGAAAATGTGCTCGAGTTTTTTGAATCTATGGGATTTAAATGCCCAGAGAGGAAAGGAGTTGCAGACTTCTTGCAAGAAGTAAGTATTGCTTGCTTCCTTTTTTTCTGTACTTGTCATTGTGAGTATCATGGACTAATTGACTAATGTCATACAAATTCACCTTATATTTAATGTTGGATTTGTGCTATATAGGTGACATCAATGAAAGATCAAAAACAATATTGGATGAGAACAGATGAACCGTACAGATTTGTGACCTCCAAGGAATTTGCCAAGGCGTACGAATCATTTCATGTTGGAAGAAAAATTGCAAGCGAAGTTGCAACACCGTATGACAAAAGCAAAAGCCACCCAGCTGCACTTACAAACACCAAGTACGGTTTAGGCAAGAGGGAGCTCTTGAAAGCCTGCATGGATAGAGAAATACTGCTCATGAAGAGAAATTCATTCGTTTACTTCTTCAAATTATTTCAAGTAACATTACCACTAGAATTCTATATCCTTTGTAATTTAATGACTTGTTGTTTTAACTTGTCAAAATGTTTTGGTTTCACTTGCTTTCAGTTAACTTTCATGGGGACAGTTGCTATGACTGTATTTTTCCGAACTAAGATGCATAGACGTGGGATTGAAGAAGGAGGACTATATGTTGGTGCTTTGTTCTTTGGTGTCACCATGATCATGTTCAATGGGATGGCTGAGATTTCAATGACAATCTCAAAGCTTCCTGTTTTCTATAAGCAACGGGATTTTCTGTTTTTTCCCTCGTGGGTGTATGCTCTTCCATCTTGGTTTGTCAAGATTCCTGTTTCGTTTGTTGAAGCCGCACTTTGGACAGTTCTAACTTACCATGTTATGGGATTTGACCCCAATATTTGGAGGTACATAAAAATGTTTACTAAAGAGCAACAAAATTGACAAATTTAATTGTAATTTTTCTTATCAGGGATAAAAGCTGTTTAATTATGATTTTATACTGAATGAACACTTATGTTAACTAAGAGGAACGGGGATGAGGGACACATGCACGATCCTCCGTGACCCCATCACAACTTAGGGGGTGGTTTTCAAAACTTGCTCCCTGACTATTATGAAGATAATTAGTTTTTATCTGTATGCTAAGCAAATTCATTTTCTGCTTTTTTCACCATTTCACCCAAAAATAAATAAATAAATAAATAAATAAATAAAAATAAAAATCTGCTCACCTGATTAATTGAATTTTGATAATCACTTTCATATCAGCTTCAACAAGAATGTCTAGCTATTTATGAACTGAACTCTACGTGTTTACTTATAGTTTTAACCAAGATGAGTGACTCTTGATTCCATTTACATACAGTATCTCTATTATTCGTCTTTTTGACCATTTTATTTATCAATAAATCCTATAATGAATCAGAACTTGTTAACCAGTAAAACATCCGGCGGAAGCACATCAAGCACTATTTATAATAGTGTCTTGATTACGGTTGATCTTCTAATCCTGATAATTTAAATATCACATAATCACTTTTAAACATACATCTGAATGACCCGGTACAAGTGTTTTTAGCTACTATTTTTAGGCTTATGTACTGAATTTCACTTTTTGCAGATTTCTCAAACATTTTTTTCTACTCGTGACCGTTCACCAGATGTCGTCAGCATTATTCAGATTCATTGGGGCTGCAGGTCGCAACATGATTATTGCAAACACGTTTGGTTCATTTTCACTTCTTATACTCTTTGCATTGGGTGGATTCGTCTTAGTGCGAGGTGCTAAAGTTGGTTTCACGTAACGTTATAATCAGTTCTGAGTCTACAAGTCTTTCTAGTAATCCATGAATTCATGATCATGCCTTTTGTATACAGAGGATGTAAAAAAGTGGTGGATTTGGGGATACTGGATCTCGCCAATGATGTATGCAATGAACGGAATTGTGGTAAATGAATATCTTGGTCACAAGTTTAAAAAGGTAACTGCTTGATGGATGAATCATATTTTTTCATTTCCATGTATCAAATTATTTCTTCAAGTTCTTGTGTTTTACAGCCTTTCCAAGACTCAACACTGGGACGAGTAATAGTTAAATCTCGAGGATTGTTCGCAGAAAGTTACTGGTATTGGATTTCTATCGCTGCTTTGCTTGGTTTTATGTTACTCTACAATCTTTGTTATGCATTGTCTCTCCAGTTTCTCGATCGTGAGTATTTTGTACCTTTTTAATTGAAAGTCTTTTAGATTGGAATATTTCTTGTAAACCCAGTGTCACATTTGTTATGAATTATTATCATAGCGTTCTCGAAAGCTCAAGCAACTGTAGAAGACAATGATGAATCATCGTCTACAACAAATGAAGGAAATGAAAACACGAAGAGAGGAATGGTACTTCCCTTCGAACCACATTCCATTACATTTGATGATATCAAGTACTCGGTTGATATGCCACAGGTAACTTGTTGCTTATTAGTTATGAGATATTTATATTTTCTCGGAATTCTAAAGATTTATATCAAGTACTCGGATTTCATTTTGTAGGAAATGAAAGACCAAGGTGTTACTGAAGACAGATTGGTGTTACTTAAGAATTTAAGTGGAGCTTTCCGACCTGGCGTACTTACAGCGCTTATGGGGGTTAGTGGTGCGGGTAAAACTACTTTGATGGATGTGCTTGCAGGTAGAAAAACTGGTGGACTCATAGAAGGTGATGTTCGGATTTCGGGGTATCCAAAGAAACAAGAAACATTTGCTCGGATTTCTGGATATTGTGAACAAAATGACATCCATTCTCCTCATGTTACTGTTTATGAATCCTTGATATACTCTGCGTGGCTAAGGTTGCCAGGAGATGTTAATGAAGACACTAGAAAGGCAAGTGTATCATTGCTCCAATAAAGTCAGAAGTCAGAACAATACGTTTAATTGAACGTTTTTTCTTGCAGATGTTTGTTGATCAGGTGATGGACCTTGTGGAACTAAACCCGTTAAAAAATGCTCTAGTAGGCTTGCCAGGTGTCAATGGACTCTCAACTGAACAGCGAAAGAGGTTAACCATAGCTGTTGAGCTTGTGGCTAATCCATCTATAATATTTATGGATGAGCCAACATCAGGACTAGATGCTAGAGCGGCTGCAATTGTGATGAGAACTGTTAGGAACACAGTTGACACAGGAAGAACAGTTGTGTGCACCATTCATCAACCTAGCATTGACATATTTGAAGCTTTTGATGAGGTACATTCTTAGTATTCACTGAAACTAAGTTCATCCTGATTGGTTTACGAGATGGCTTATGATTTAATAAACTTGGGCAGTTGTTCTTGATGAAAAGAGGAGGACGAGAGATATACGTTGGACCTGTTGGACATGAATCTTGCGAACTGATCAAGTACTTTGAGGTAACATTCCACAATACCTGTTAAACTTACAAATAGTGAAATTATCTGCCACAATAAAATGGGACGCACTGAAAAAATAAGATATATAAAGACTGAAATAGTGAAATTATCTACCAAACGCTATGTCTATTTTGATGTTAAGGTCATTTCATGTGTTGCTATGATCCATTGTTCCATAAACGTGTACGGTAATTGCTCACTCTGTTTCCTTCATAAAACCTGGGTATTTTTTAATCTAGGATATCGAAGGGGTGAGTAAGATTACAAATGGATATAACCCTGCCACATGGATGTTGGAAGTAAGTACTGCATCACAAGAAGTGGCTTTGGGAGTCGATTTTACTGAAATTTACAAGAATTCAGAACTTTATGCGTGAGTAGCGCTCTCACATATATCCTTATCGCTAAAGGTACTAGTTTCAAGTTTTTATGTTTTCGCTAATTTCTAAGTTGAATGAAATGATAGGAGAAACAAAGCACTTATTGCCGAACTAAGCCAACCACGACCTGGTTCAAATGATCTTCATTTCGCAACTCAATACTCGACGTCCTTCTTCATCCAATGTTGGGTATGTTTATGGAAACAACGACAGTCATATTGGAGAAACCCTCCTTATACTGCTGTTCGTTTCACATTCACCACTTTCATCGCAATCATGTTTGGAACTATTTTCTGGGATCTTGGTGGTAAAAGGTGAAACACAAACTAAATACGTTATGCCGTATGGAATTTGGACTTTTATACTTAGAGTTTATGCATACGTTACAGGGAACAAGTTCAGGATCTAAGTAATGCAATGGGTTCTCTATACACGTCCGTTCTCTTCATAGGGGTCCAAAATGCATCCGCAGTGCAACCTGTTGTGGACATCGAAAGGACCGTCTTTTATAGAGAACGAGCTGCTGGAATGTATTCTGCATTGCCATATGCCTTCGCTCAGGTATATCGCTCGTATGTGTTTGTTACAGACGCACGCACACACACACAATTGTTAATTTATATCAGTGTTGCAAAATAAGGCCTACATGGCCGATTAATCGCCTATTAGGTGCTACAAGGTCACCAACCTTTCTGATTTGGGTAAATCGGTCAAACAACTTGGTCAACTGTGGTCAACTGTGGTCAACGGTGGTTAATGACGGTCAACGGTCGTCAAGCTTGTCCGAAACCTTCAAACCTTGTTAGAAGTACCCAAAACTCGCCGTAAAATTGTTTAATAAGTTATACTTGTTTATATCTATTTCAAGATGTTTTTTTAAGAAAAATCTTTCCAGTAATACCTAAAATTTGCCGGAAATACCTAAAACTTGTCGGTAATACAGAAAACTTGTCGAAAATGCCAATCCGATTAATCACCGATTAATCCCGCCTAGACCGATTACAAGCTACAGGAGGGTCGACCGCCCGACTACCGATTCGTGATTTTTGCATCCTTGATATGTATATATATATAAAAATGCTACTCCTTCGTCCTGAAATATATATCTGCTTTCAAAATAGTTTGTTAAATTTCTGAGTATAGCCCTAATTGAACTCGATCATGGAATTACACTGATTTTATCTTAAAAAGTGCCCGCCACTACCTCCGGGAACCTCCGTCCATCGTCGCCAAAAACAAATTGAAAAACCATCAAAAATTTTTTGCCATCATGGCTTTGCCTGGATAACAATACTAGGGCATAGTGTAATAATTGTTGGGTTAGTGGCGCCGCTTCAAACTCAGATGCTTGGCGAGCATCAAATGACTTAGCGAGTCGGTGACAGAAAGCAAAGGGAAGTTTTGAAGGTTTAACCACATTTGTAGATATAAGGAACCTAAGGCTAACTTTCCTATTATAAAAAGAGGTCTCCTCCTCGTTGTAATACATACAAAAAAACTGTGAGTAATATTCTCTCTGGTTCTGGAGTGAACGCCACAGTGATCCTGACCATGTGAACCACTATAGTTCTTGATGGGACCAAAAAGAGTTTGTTCTTGTAATCTTGTTAGATTCTTGTTTATTCCATGTTTTGTCGTTTACCTATTGTTAGTTGGCTACATGATGTATTTGTGCAGGGCGTTTTGCTCTTAAAAACCCAACGATAATAAGACATTTATGAAGCCACGTCCCATTTGTCAGATGTAGACTTATTTTGGTACAGAGAATATATCTCACAATGCCATTATGTAATTTTTTGTGCAGGTGCTGGTGGAAATACCATATGTTTTGGCTCAAGCTGCAGCATATGGTGTTATAGTGTATGCAATGATAGGATTCGATTGGACGGCTGCTAAATTCTTTTGGTTCTTTTTCTTCATGTTTTGCTCGTTGCTCTACATGACATTCTACGGCATGATGACCGTCGCAGTTTCTCCCAATGCCAATGTTGCTGCCATCATTGCTGCTGCGTTTTACTCCCTTTGGAATCTTTTCTCAGGATTCATCATACCACGGCCTGTAAGTATTCGATATGCAAAAACTTGAATTAATCTATTTCTTATTCTTATACAGTAATGTTTAAAATATTTATTAGCAACATGATTTAGGCTTATGTATGAATTAGGTTCATAATTTAAATCCTGAAACATGACAACATGTACGATTAATGTGCAAGTATTTTCATTATATAAAAATAATTTATTGGGTTTATCTTGTGCTAGAAAATCCCGATATGGTGGAGATGGTATTACTGGGCTAATCCGATTGCATGGACACTGTACGGTTTGATCGTCTCACAGTTTGGTGACTTTGAGGACGTGCTTTCAAGTGGGGAGACGGTGAAAGGTTATTTGCGACGATATTTTGGGTTCAAACACAATTTTCTGGGTGCCATAGCTGGTGTTCATGTGGGATTTGTCATCCTCTTTGCATTTATATTTGCTTTATGTATTAAATCCTTTAATTTCCAGAAGAGATAAACACAATTGTTGAGTACCATGTTATGTATCCACAATAAAGCTGTGAGCTCGGTCTTGAAAGAATTTATTTCATTTTGTTGGATGTTTGAATAAACAGATCTTTGAATTGAACCAATTAACTTCATTATTTTCTAGGTCTAATTAAGTTATCAATTTTTTTTTTGAACGGCAGGTTAGTTGTTAGTTGTTGGCTCGAGTTAGTGTCGCATCCTCGGGCAGAGATACCAACCACGAGCCTCTCCTTAGGGGATAACCCCACTCCTATTCCCGATTCGCCTGATATCATTAGAGATTGTGGTTCCCAAGTGAGGACTTCCCGGTCGGTCACCCAAACCGGTACTACTCTCACTTGGGCTCGCTTAACAACTTAAGCCTTTACCACTAGACCACAAGCCCCATGATCTAATTAAGTTATCAATTAATATATATATTAAACACAATCAGACACGACGTCGTGTCATTGGCACTTCCCTCCGCTTTCTTTCGTGGGCTGCTTCTTGGGCTGCTTGATGTAGTCTGATCCATTATCATGATAGGCCTACTACATAGAAGAATTGTGCTATGCAGTCCACCGCCTCAATGTTGTCGGCTTTATTTTGCTACACAAATCCAGAACATTCATCATAGTCGGTGTTTGTAAGATTTTCTTTCTTAAACCCTAGATCAAAATCTTAACAAAGGCCGCTGACTCCCATATCTTGGCGGGGTAGCCACGGCCAGTTTGTCGCTGCAGCCATCGCGGGAGGTTGGTACCGTTTGACACCTACCACTTTGGTTTATGGTGCTTTTATCAGCTCCCGTATCATGGACTTTGTGGTTCTTGAAAGCCTGATAAGCGCGGGTTATGATAAAACTGGTAAGTTATTTTTATTTGATTTGTTTGAATGAGGATTTTGAACTAGGATACTTTTGTTGTTTTGTTGGGGGTGTTTGGATAAACTTATTATCCCAGCTTTTAAGCTTATTTGATTTTGCTTATGGCTTTGGGTAGTTTTGTTGTTTTTGTTAAGGGGTGTTTGTATGAATTTATTTTCCCAGCTTATGAGCCTATTTCATTTTTGATTATGTCTTTGGGGAATTCTGTTGTTTTGTTACCTTTTATTAAATTCGCAGAGCTTATTTCATTTTGCTTATGGGTTATTCATGATATATGCGTGATTCTTATACAATATATAGACCGGCTAGGACAGGTGATTAACAATGCGATTGTTTACATATTGACGATTATATTTGTCTAATTGCCTATTCGTATTGTGTAACAGTGGACAACATCCGCATTTTGACATGGTAACCTCCTAAGGTTGCAGCCATGGCGGGTGCAACGGCGGCCCTAAAAGGTCATGATGATAGTTAACGGCCTATGATGATTGTTATAATTTGAGGGAAATTAAATGGGTCGTTGAAAGCTTGAATGTAACCCGGCAGGCCAATGCACTGACGCCATGGTACAAACGGTTACTATGCAACCGAGTCTGTTTGCAGCCGCGATGAAATTAGATTTGTTTGAATGAGACTCCGTTGCATAAGTTAATTTTATTTGATTTGTTTGAATGAGACTCGGCATGGTAAAACTGGTAAGTTATTATTATGCAACCCATTCCACTTGGCTATGCTGTTGTCTTGCCGCGGAAGGTGGAAGGAAGGTAGAGTGCGACGAATAGTCGCCTCAACAACCTCCACGTGCGCAGGCAGGCGTCAACTAATCTGAGCTAATTTTTCATTTGTATATATCTATTAAACCGCGGTCACAAATATGATTATATGCAACCTTCACGTGCGTAGGCATGCCATGAATTAATCTGCCGCAACTTTTGAAATATTTTGCGTGCCTTCGTACCCGGTAGTAATATGTCAATGTCTGTGTATGTTGTTACTAACAAAAAGGGCCAAAACGCGTAGCTTTTTCCTTTTCATAGGCGATGATGATTGTTTTATGTTTATTGTACGTACCTTATTGACATCAGTAAGGTGGCTGTGCGGTGGTACCATAGTGTCATTGCTGCCATGCCATGTGTTTGGTATCGTATACATAAATCTGAGCCTAATTTTTAATGTTACGCATCTCATTTCGATATTCATGTATGGGTTGCTCAAACTTATTCGACATCAGGTTATTCAACTAATTTTATTTTAGGTTTCCTATGAATTGGTTCATACTAGAATATCCATGGAAGGTCTTTGGTTTTGCTTACATTGGTTCTGCAGGAGTATCTGACAGCATGTTATGTAAGGAAATATTGTTGTCGATATTGTTCAAAATAGCACCAAAGAACAATCAGGTTTCAGAGTTAACAGCTTCAAGGTTACGTACATCATCCACGTATTTTTCGCCTTAATAGGATTCCTTTTTTACTGCTACTAATGATACTATCTTTCCTGTGCTTTCAAGATGGTACCACAAAACTGACAAACGCGGTTGCTTGTACGGTGTGCGTAGCGGCAAACGAGAGCGGACACAGAAGACGAAAGAATTCAGAACAACGTGGACAGATAGTAAGGGTTTATAGAAAATTTCAATGTTTTCTATTAACATCAGGTTAGTACTTTCTAATAAATATTCCAAATTGAACCACTTTTGCATGACATTATCGTTGTAAAAGTCGCGGATTTTACGATTTTGGTCATACTCTTTATTTAGCGCACAATGTAATCTCTAAAGAATAATTTAGCAAATTACAAAACCTAGTGCTTATGATAGTAATGTGGGAAACCAACACTTAAGAATAACATTTAAAAAAATACCCGCTAACTACGACGCCCTGCCGCAATGCGGCAGACCGGTGCCCGACTATTTCACTATAAGTACATAATATCCAAAACACATACTATAAAACAATACCATATATATAGTACGTAATCACAATAAATAATACTAATAGAACCCACGATGCCTGGCCGCAACGCGGCCCTCCGACGCCTTTCTCGTTTAAATTATTGATACTACAAGAATCTGATAGAATACCCACGAAAATTACCCACACTAATCCTTTGGAGGGAATTTACCCACCTAATACCCACCCGTTACCCACGATCAGTGACTTTCAAGGTCGATTTTATTTTCCCTCGAATTTCCTACGAATTTACCCACACAAATAGCCACATAAATAGATTTGTGGGTAATTTAGTGGGAAAATAATTGGCGCCAAAACATTTCCCACATATTACCCACATCGTGAGTTCTTGTGGCTTTATTTATGGGTAATTTAGTGGGTAAATGTTATTTACCCACGAAATACAAATATCATTTTTATCGGTGGGTGAGTTAATGTGGGTATTTTGTGGGTGAATATACACCCATNGTGCCTTCGTACCCGGTAGTAATATGTCAATGTCTGCGTATGTTGTTACTAACAAAAAGGGCCAAAACGCGTAGCTTTTTCCTTTTCATAGGCGATGATGATTGTTTTATGTTTATTGTACGTACCTTATTGACGTCAGTAAGGTGGCTGTGTGGTGACACCATAGTGTCATTGCTGCCATGCCATGTGTTTGGTATCGTATTCATAAATCTGAGCCTAATTTTTAATGTTACGCATCTCATTTCGATATTCATGTACGGGTTGCTCAAACTTATTCGACATCAGGTTATTCAACTAATTTTATTTTAGGTTTCCTATGAATTGGTTCATACTAGAATATCCATGGAAGGTCTTTGGTTTTGCTTACATTGGTTCTGCAGGAGTATCTGACAGCATGTTATGTAAGGAAATATTGTTGTCGATATTGTTCAAAATAGCACCAAAGAACAATTAGGTTTCAGAGTTAACAGCTTCAAGGTTACGTACATCATCCACGTATTTTTCGCCTTAATAGGATTCCTTTTTTACTGCTACTAATGATACTATCTTTCCTGTGCTTTCAAGATGGTACCACAAAACTGACAAACACGGTTGCTTGTACGGTGTGCGTAGCGGCAAACGAGAGCGGACACAGAAGATGAAAGAATTCAGAACAACGTGGACAGATAGTAAGGGTTTATAGAAAATTTCAATGTTTTCTATTAACATCAGGTTAGTACTTTCTAATAAATATTCCAAATGGAACCACTTTTGCATGACATTATCGTTGTAAAAGTGGCGGATTTTACGATTTTGGTCATACTCTTTATTTAGCGCTCAATGTAATCTCTAAAGAATAATTTAGCAAATTACAAAACCTGGTGCTTATGATAGTAATGTGGGAAACCAACACTTAAGAATAACATTTAAAAAAAAATACCCGCTAACTACGACGCCCTGGCGCAGTGCGGCAGACCAGTGCCCGACTATTTCACTATAAGTACATAATATCCAAAACACATACTATAAAACAATACCATATATATAGTACGTAATCACAATAAATAATACTAATAGAACCCACGATGCCTGGCCGCAACGCGGCCCTCCGGCGCCTTTCTCGTTTAAATTATTGATACTACAAGAATCTGATGGAATACCCACGAAAATTACCCACACTAATCCTTTGGAGGGAATTTACCCACCTAATACCCACCTGTTACCCACGATCAGTGACTTTCAAGGTCAATTTTATTTTCCCTCGAATTTCTCACGAATTTACCCACACAAATAGCCACATAAATAGATTTGTGGGTAATTTAGTGGGAAAATAATTGGCGCCAAAACATTCCCCACATATTACCCACATCGTGAGTTCTTGTGGCTTTAATTATGGGTAATTTAGTAGGTAAATGTTATTTACCCACGAAGTACAAATATCATTTTTATCGGTGGGTGAGTTAATGTGGGTATTTTGTGGGTGAATATACACCCATGACTTTACCCACCTTATTGTTTGTGTGGGTATTTTGCAATGAGCAATTGCCTATGGACAAGTTGTAGGTTGGGGTGTTAGTCGGGTCGGGTAAGGTTTGTCGGGTTCGGATTGAATTGGGGCGGGTCAACTCAAGTTGAGGGTAAAAAAACATACTCGAGCCCGACCCTCTTTAGTGGTTAGGTTTGGGTCAACTCGGGTCGGTTTTAGGGGTGTTATCGGGTCGGGTTGTCGGGTTATCAGGTATATCGGGTCGGGTTGATTTGGGTTTTTTTTATTAGAAATGTTTGACCCGCAACCCGACCCGATAAGGAGTCGGGTTGTTGGGTTCGGGTTGTTTTCGGGTCGTGATTCGGGTTTATCGGGTTGCTTAATTTTTTAACTCAAACACAAAAAGAAAAGTTTGTAAGTAAAAAAAAAGTGTACAACAACTTGGGTAGGAGTAGGCTTTGTAAACAAAAAAATAATAGACACAACAGTCTATACAAATTGACCCAATATAAAGATTAATGCAGTCTAAAATAATGTGTAACACCCCCAAAATCGGGTCCAGCGGAAGCATACATGCATTGAGGTGCTACTATATTGGTATCACAACATAAGGTACAAAGAATGGTTTTTATTTCATTTATTAAGGATAATAATTGTTATCAAAAATATATAGTTTACATGATATAAGAATAGTGCGGAAATAGGCCCATAATTTAGTTAAAGCGGTCCCAATTAGTTATCAGAGTCTTCTATGACCGTGCCCCTTGCCAAGCGCCTTCCAGAAATAAGCTATACGCAATAACTTGAGAGATACATGCTAAAACGGGGCAGCTTACGCTGGTGAGTCCATAGAGAGTTTAGACACAAAAAACAATACGGCAACGTAACGAAACAAGACATAAATGATGAGGCGAAATAAGTGTACCGCTCTTCTCGGGGGTCATTTAGAGCCCTAAAGTCGTTATTTATTTGATCAAAATATCGCCTAAATGATTTTTTATTTTTTTTTTTTCATGTTCTTTGTTGCTTTTAGGTACTTTGGAATGGAGAAATTATTGGAAAAGGAAGCATTGACCGTTTTCGAGCATAAAAGTGAAGAGATTCGACAAAAGTGTCAAAATCTGCTGGAACCAGTACTCCAGAGCGTGCTCCAAGACCATGCTTGACGCGTCACAAGATCTTGATAAGCCAAAAGGATTAAAGAGGGGATCGGCGGCAAGAAGGCCATCAAGAAACGCCTAAGCGCACGGCGAGAGTGACGGCGTCAAGTCGCATAACGTGACGCCGCAGATTGTTTTCTATATATACTTCGCTAATTTTAGTCATTTTAGTGTAGGAACTTTTTAGAGAGAAACCCCTAGATGATTTTTGCAGTTTTTTAAGGGTTTATACCCTTGGATCTTCCATGTTTACATTGAAGATAAGTAATCAATTTAATCATCAATATGTCTATGTGTTGTTTGATTCTATCTTGTTCTTGTCTTTGTTTAACATGCTAGGCTTAGATTATTTCTTCTGTGTTTGCCTTAGATTCTAATGAAACCTAACTAGTTAATTATTGATTGAATGTGTGTTATAATTGTATTGGATGGGTGATTATCGATGTGTAGGACTTAAGAAAACTGGCCAGACTTCGTTATGGTAACATGCTTGAACGTCTTAGAAACATGAACCAAGGTGTACTAAGTTATTTTGAATTGTATTTAATGCATGAGTGAATTCTAGGTGATCCCCCATGTTAGGAGCTCTTAGCCGGCTCGACATAGGAGTGAAGTAGGATCTCATGAGAGTTAGGGTGAAGTCCGTAACAACACCCTACAAATGGTATTTAAGGAATACAATCCGTCATCCACAATTAATACACACTAATTCTAATCGGTAAAAGGATAGTTTAGGGAGTAAGGAAATACTAAGTAAACACACTTCTCTCCAATATTAGTTTTCACACCATTACTTTTTGCTTGTTATTTTATTATTATTTGCATATTAGTAATTTGGGTTAGTATGACTAGCAACTAATTCCCCCACTCTTCCAAAACCCGAGATTTGTACTTGCTTCTTATAAAATTATAAAAATACAAAAAAGAATCTTCCCCTCACCCTCAGAGCCGTATTAGAGTAAGTTTTTCCAATCCCTTAACGACCACTATTCCCTGAGAGAACGATCAATCCCCGCGGTACTTGCCATCTACACATATCTACACGGTCAGGTACACTGCGCTGGTGGGGGATTGCAGCTTCTCAGATTCCCCTTGAGAGTTTAAAACCCTTAGGTGTCGTGTCGCAATCCCTGCGCATCACATAACGATAACTCTAAACCAACGCATACAAATAAACAATCAAAGAAACCAACCCCTATAGGTGCACACTATAGCTAATACCGCACTAGTAGTCATTCTATCATACACCTGCAGGATGCAGATAGTACCACACAACAGTCGCATACTAAATCTGCAAACCATATTATGACATATAGACAACATAACCACTAATATGGACATACCGACAATATAACCATAATATAACCGCAACAAATCATAACAAAAACCAATATCATCACAACAACAAAGAAAATGACCAAAGGTCCAAGAGATAACGAAGAGCATGTATTCTCCCCCAAAGACTAGAAAACGATAAAAGTAGGGGCTATGAACTCACCTTGGCCATAGCAATTGCAATAACACACGACGGACACAACTGGCATCTAGCAGATCACAACAGCATCAAGAAGGCGATACATCGGTAAGGAAACGGCGAAGTCTTCTAAACCCAAGGCTTATCTTAATACCCGATCCTCAGTGATGAACCAAATCTTTCATAAGCTAACTATTCCGAAATATTACCCATATCTCATATTTCCAAATCTCTCGTTAACCATTTATTAGTGTTTGTGTTTGGTATCATTGTGTGTGAAGTGAGGACACGACATAGACTCAAGTGAACTCACGCTAAAGACTAAACAAGCAAAGTCAACAAGAAATGAGACAAGACTCAAGAGTACTCACGCCAAGAGACAAACAAAGACAACCTCTACAAGAAAACAAGATAAGGCTTAATACAAGACAACCGGGTCAAACTACATAATACATCCAAAGCAATCACACTTAAATGGCTACTAAGTCAACCTTATGGTCAAAGTCAACCTCGAGTAACCAAAAGTTTAACAAGGGAAATTATACGAATTNGCAATAACACACGACGGACACAACTGGCATCTAGCAGATCACAACAGCATCAAGAAGGCGATACATCGGTAAGGAAACGGCGAAGTCTTCTAAACCCAAGGCTTATCTTAATACCCGATCCTCAGTGATGAACCAAATCTTTCATAAGCTAACTATTCCGAAATATTACCCATATCTCATATTTCCAAATCTCTCGTTAACCATTTATTAGTGTTTGTGTTTGGTATCATTGTGTGTGAAGTGAGGACACGACATAGACTCAAGTGAACTCACGCTAAAGACTAAACAAGCAAAGTCAACAAGAAATGAGACAAGACTCAAGAGTACTCACGCCAAGAGACAAACAAAGACAACCTCTACAAGAAAACAAGATAAGGCTTAATACAAGACAACCGGGTCAAACTACATAATACATCCAAAGCAATCACACTTAAATGGCTACTAAGTCAACCTTATGGTCAAAGTCAACCTCGAGTAACCAAAAGTTTAACAAGGGAAATTATACGAATTATTGGATACTTATCTATTTGCTAATATGATAAGTTCAACAATTCCTTCTATATACTTGTTAATCTAAAGTTAACTCATATCTAGTAAAGAGATGGTAAGTCGTAGGATGGGTCACCTATTAATATTCTCCTCCGACACGTTTGTTAAACCCTAATTGGATTTAGTAACCCAATTAGTCCGTTAACCGTATCGGATAGTTATATTAATGTTAACCAATCCGTAACTCGGCATACACTAACACGAACCTCAATATCTCCTACAGGGTAAGTCTCGATAAAACGTGTGCTTGAAACGATTAGTAACCCGTCCGTATTCACATTTAATCTTGTTTCGTTTGTTATTTCTAATAAGAATTATTAGATAACATGTTCGTCGTTATTTAACGATTCCGCATTAATTTAGAAATATTAACGCACGTTTATAACGTCGATTAATATTTCTTATTAATCTTGGAAACGTTATATAACGTACTTACCGGCTTCTAATATTTATTATTATCATTATTATATAACTTATAAATATGAAATAACGACTATCAATCGTTATTAAACATTTATAGTTAACTTTATAAATTCATGTAATAACCATTTAGCCATTATTATATTTTCATGGGTCATATTCGTTTCAAGTCATATTTATCACGGGTCAAATAGTCAACAACACATAATAAGTCTATTTTGGCTCGTCGGGGTCACACGAGACTAGAAAGTCTAGGTGATGCCCGACACGGCTCAAATCACATAAGCATAAACATATATTCACCTAAAATCCAATCACAACTTCAACAAGTGACGGCCGACTACGGCACGTCAACTAATCCTATCTTCGTCCGTCTAAACCATATTAACAATAAGATATCAAGCATAACTATAATAGCTTAACGGCAACAACACAACAACCTGATGACAACAATCATACGACCACAACCAGGACAACCAAACGGACTCTTATCACCTTGATACCAACAACAACAACAACAAGGACACAACAATAACAACAAGAGTCGATAACCACAATAAGCACCCAACATCATCAGAACTCGTCACCATCAAAATTAAACCAAACGCACCCTAATCCCTAATCCCATCCTACTCTCGGCTAACCCACACCAAAACCAAGCAACCACAATCATCGAGAATAACAAAAACAGTCGACAACATCAACTACTAACAACCAACAACAACTACACGGCAACAAAACCAACACTAATACTCGACAAGGATCAAGACTCACTTGGCCGTGAGCTCAAGCTCACGACACGACCTGATTTGCGACACAAACGCAACAACGAGAACCACAATTGATACCAAACCATTATTTGTTTCATTTTTATTAGTTTTTAATCGATATTTATTCAAAACCCTCGGATGTGTTACGAATCTCAATCTACCGTCGCGTAAACGACCAAGTGGTGGTGGTGAGAGTGATATATACGGCTGTGATGATGATGAAGTGGCGTCGGTGGCGTCGGAGTTTTATATGAGGCGCGTATACCACGGAGGAGGGGTATATGAGGCGCGTGAGATACGTGGGTGAGACGGGGAGGTCAAAATAAACAAGATAGTGATGGTGGTTAGGTGAGGATGGCGGCGGTGGCCGGAGTTTGGCTGGAAACGGCGAAGCGGCGCCGGAAAAAGGAGAGGGGAGGGAGATATATCTAACCCTAAAATGATTATAACTTGGTTTATATAGGGAAGCCCTAGGGTAGAAAGTAGAAATATCCAGGGACCATTCTTGCAGTTTCTGAAAGTTTAGGGTGGGCGGCCAAAGATAGCTCCCAGGGACCAATTCTGTAATTTATGATATCTTTTGTATTTTAGTGCTTCGGGACTCGTTTGGACTAGCAAACGATGGATTTAGAATACCAGAATTACACCAACGTGCTCGAAATATAATTTCCGTTAAAAATGACTATAAATATGCCTAATGTCTCAAAATGAATTTCTAAACTACAAATAACTTATCAGTTCTCCAAAAAGTATATACAGAGAAAATATGGGTTGTCACATAATGTTACAGCAGGAGAGAGTAGGCCTCTTGCCACTGAAGGACAATCAAATGGTATCCCTAATAATTCAACGAGGCAAACGCTTGGAGCAGAAGAGAGTAGGCCTCATGCCACTAAAGGACAATCAAATGATATCTCTAATAATTCAACTATCAACGGCAATATCGATCAAACGAACCCTGAAAACATCATTGAGAACTTAGATAATCCATCAAATGGAAGAAAACAAGTGAAAGTTGTGAATGGATTGTAAGTACTATAAATTTATAATTTGAGCATCACAATTTTTTTATATTGTTATTTCATTCTATTTTTCATCACTGTAACAGATTCGACAAATCAAGTGTGTGTTCGCAAGAGATTACAAAGATATTTAAAGAAAGAATTGATGATACCGGGTACACAAAGGTTTATTTTTGAGAATTTAAGGTATTGATTAGATTTTAATTGTTATTAAGATTTATATTTCTTTTCATAAATACTAATTATTTAAATTTATAAAAGAAACATTTTTTATGGGATCCGGAAGCTGAGACAAGCGTGAGGGTAGCATGGGATGCAAAAGCTTCTGTAAGCTATGCTGATTTCTTTAGAGACATAAGAAGTAAAATGGTGAAACCTGTATTCATGAGTGACGACGCATGGACAAATTTCACGTCTTATTGGGGAACATCAAAGTATAAGGAAATCCAAGAAAAAAATACACAAAATCGTCTAAAGGGTGAAGGTTCCTCAACTCATACCGGAGGGTCTATCTCATTTCGTGAGCATGAAAAAAATCTTGTAAGTATATTTACTATAATTGGAGTCCTTGAGAATCTGCTCTAGATACGCCAGTAGCATATATATTTTTCGAGTTACATGTATGTGTAGCTACATATTACTTAAACTGTTCCATAGCAGGTCAATTTGATGAGTAGATTGTTAATTATATTAGGAATGTTGAGGGTCGTATTAGAATACTAATGCACAGTATTATGGGCATATGCATGTGTGAAGCACCTTTTCTATGTTCCTAAACAATACTCTCTTTTTCAGTAATTAAAACTTACTTTAGGTAGAAGGCAGAATGCATCCATGATACAACCAAGAATGCGAGTATGTAACTATGTATTTTAAGTCCAAACAAAAAATAATAATAAGACTCCATAAGGTTTTTGTAGATAGAGGATTATTCAGGAATTAATCACCCCTTTTTTATCAGGTCTTTTAATGCTTTTGACCTGGTTTGCATTTAATCCAAAGTAAAAAGTGAACCTTGGACTATGAGTGTGGGTCGGGGTGAAATGATTTTGCGAACAGGTTGAACATGTTTATGAATAACTATAACAAGATTACTGGAGATTTGCAAGCGATGAAAATTAATAAGATTATAAATAAAGTGATTACCATAAACCTTTTGGGTTGAAACTTGTAAATATAAAATAAGTAGCTGCTGTTAACCCTTTTAAATGATTGCTTTCGAAGACTAACCTTCGTGCTGGTTCTTGGTATGCATTTCTGTTGAATAAGGGTGTTTGGCATATGGTTCTGCACTTTCTTCTGAATAAGGGTGTTTGGCATATGGTTCTTCACGTTCTACTATTTAAGGGTGTTTGGCATATGTGCAGCAGTTGACAAGTGGGTCTGCATATTGGTGCAGCGATTCTATGTCCATACAATAAACCTTTTATCTTGTATTTAGGCTGCATATAATACATCATTAATATGATCGCCATATTTATCAAAAAAAAATATTAATCTCTTCTTTATGCATATGTGATGTAGGAATCTATATACAAGCGTCCACCTACACGATTTGAGCTTTTTTTGCATACTCATACCAGCGGCCATGACAAGAAAACATTTATTAATGAGAAGTCAAAAACAATTAATGTAAGTTTTGAGTTCCTTATTAAACAATATAGTTCTTAGTTCTATGATTACTTATGATAAAATGTACATGCTTATAGGAGAGTGTGTTGCGTCAATGGCAAGAAAGGGAGGAAAATCTAGCTTCTGCAGAAAGTCAGGTAGACGAAACAACACTTTACATTGCAGCAGCAAGTGGTGCAAAGAAAAGAAACCTGTATGGTGCTGGATCAAAAAGAGTTGATTATATTACAGATTCTGGAAATAGAACAACTGCAGTTACCAAGGTAAACGACGGATAGGAGAAAAAGTCTAAGAAAATGGAGAGAAAGGTCAACAAATTAAGTAAAACTCTTGAGATTGTGTGCAATCGTTTCAATATAACCCTTCCAGATTGTGATTTTGATGCTGAAAGTTCTGATGGAGGAGATTCTCATCCAGGTACCACTACTAGTCACTCCCGAGCAGGTGGAAGTAAGGAAGATGACCATGATAGCCACATGATTGTGAGTTGATCAGTCATATTTATCTTTATATTAGTTGTTTTGAGACATCTTTATGATGATGGTTTGTTCTTTTCAGTTTATTTTATTTGTTTTGAGACATCATTAGAATGATGGTTTGTGCTAATTAGTAAACTTAATAATGATCTCTTTATTATCGTGTGTTTTATATTTCAAGAATATTTGTGTTAAATGTGTGGTTTTTATATTAGATGCTACAGATTTGTCACATATATTTACCCATGCATTATTCACAATATGACGTAAATATTTAGCCACAATTTACTCATAAACAATAGTGGGTAAGTTAGCTACGAATATACCCACAAAATATTCATGGCAAAGATGCCATGTTTTCCCATGACATTTACACACGGTCATATACGCAGGTAATTTTTCCCACGGATTATCATAGGCAAGAGTTCCCACGCTTTTTACAGACAACTATATACATGGTTAATTCTATTCAAGGATTGTGATGGGGGAGTTGACTTTTACACACGAATAGTTTTGTGGGCAATGTTACCCACCCAATACCCACGAGTATATCTATGGGTGTTTCGTGGTGAGACAGAAAATCCCACAAACAATTTACCCATGAATGCCAATACATCACCCACCAAGAATGACGTGGGTAAACTTACCCACGGTATGAAAATGTCGTGGGCAAACAATTAGCATCGGAGGTTTTACCCATTTATAGAGAGTTTTGGGTAATACGTGGGTGCTACCCAGTTACCCACGAAAATATGGCTTTTACCCACCAATTCTGTCTGTGGCTATTCGCCTGAATTCTTGTAGTGGTTATGGTTGAGACAAAAATGATGTTTAGAGTATTACCAAATAACTTATCGGTTCTCCAAAAAGTATATACAGAGAAAATATGGGTTGTCAAATAATGTTACAGCAGGAGAGAGTAGGCCTCTTGCCACTGAAGGACAATCAAATGATATCCCTAATAATTCAACGAGGCAAACGCTTGGAGCAGAAGAGAGTAGGCCTCATGCCACTGAAGGACAATCAAATGATATCTCTAATAATTCAACTATCAATGGCAATACCGATCAAACGAACCCTGAAAACATCATTGAGAACTTAGATAATCCATCAAATGGAAGAAAACAAGTGCAAGCTGTGAATGGATTGTAAGTACTATAAATTTATAATTTGAGCGTCACAATTTTTTTATATTGTTATTTCATTCTATTTTTCATCACTGTAACAGATTCGACAAATCAAGTGTGTGTTCGCAAGAGATTACAAAGATATTTAAAAGAAAGAATTGATGATACCGGGTACACTTGGACAAAGGTGTCTAAACCTACAAAAGACTTTTATTTTTGAGAATTTAAGGTATTGATTAGATTTTAATTGTTATTAAGATTTATATTTCTTTTCATAAATACTAATTATTTAAATTTATAAAAGAAACATTTTTATGGGATCCGAAAGCTGAGACAAGCGTGAGGGTAGCATGGGATGCAAAAGCTTCTGTACGCTATGCTGATTTCTTTAGAGACATAAGAAGTAAAATGGTGAAACCTGTATTCATGAGTGACGACGCATGGACAAATTTCACGTCTTATTGGGGAACATCAAAATATAAGGAAATCCAAGAAAAAAAATACACAAAATCGTCTAAAGGGTGAAGGTTCCTCAACTCATACCGGAGGGTCTATCTCATTTCGTGAGCATGCAAAAAATCTTGTAAGTATATTTACTATAATTGGAGTCCTTGAGAATCTGCTCTAGATACGCCAGTAGCATATATATTTTTTGAGTTACATGTATGTGTAGCTACATATTACTTAAACTGTTCCATAGCAGGTCAATTTGATGAGTAGATTGTTAATTATATTAGGAATGTTGAGGGTCGTATTAGAATACTAATGCACAGTATTATGGGCATATGCATGTGTGAAGCACCTTTTCTATGTTCCTAAACAATACTCTCTTTTTCAGTAATTAAAACTTACTTTAGGTAGAAGGCAGAATGCATCCATGATACAACCAAGAATGCGAGTATGTAACTATGTATTTTAAGTCCAAACAAAAAATAATAATAAGACTCCATAAGGTTTTTGTAGATAGAGGATCATTCAGGAATTAATCACCCCTTTTTTATCAGGTCTTTTAATGCTTTTTACCTGGTTTGCATTTAATCCAAAGTAAAAAGTGAACCTTGGACTATGAGTGTGGGTCGGGGTGAAATGATTTTGCGAACAGGTTGAACATGTTTATGAATAACTATAACAAGATTACTGGAGATTTGCAAGCAATGAAAATTAATAAGATTATTAATAAAGTGATTACAATAAACCTTTTGGGTTGAAACTTGTAAATATAAAATAAGTAGCTGCTGTTAACCCTTTTAAATGATGGCTTTCGAAGACTAACCTTCGTGCTGGTTCTTGGTATGCATTTCTGTTGAATAAGGGTGTTTGGCATATGGTTCTGCACTTTCTTCTGAATAAGGGTGTTTGGCATATGGTTCTTCACGTTCTGCTATTTAAGGGTGTTTGGCATATGTGCAGCAGTTGACAAGTGGGTCTGCATATTGGTGCAGCGATTCTATGTCCATACAATAAACCTTGTATCTTGTATTTAGGCTGCATATAATACATCATTAATATGATCGCCATATTTATCAAAAAAAATTATTAATCTCTTCTTTATGCATATGTGATGTAGGAATCTATATACAAGCGTCCACCTACAGGATTTGAGCTTTTTTTGCATACTCATACCAGCGGCCATGACAAGAAAACATTTATTAATGAGAAGTCAAAAACAATTAATGTAAGTTCTTGATTCCTTATTAAACAATATAGTTCTTAGTTCTATGATTACTCATGATAAAATGTACACGCTTATAGGAGAGTGTGTTGCGTCTAAGGCAAGAAAGGGAGGAAAATCCAGCTTCTGCAGAAAGTGAGGTAGACGAAACAACACTTTACATTGCAGCAGCAAGTGGTGCAAAGAAAAGAAACTTGTATGGTGCTGGGTCAAAAAGAGTTGACTATATTACAGATTCTGGAAATAAAACAACTGCAGTTACCAAGGTAAACGACGGATAGGAGAAAAAGTCTAAGAAAATGGAGAGAAAGGTCAACAAATTAAGTAAAACTCTTGAGATTGTGTGCAATCGTTTCAATATAACCCTTCCAGATTGTGATTCTGATGCTGAAAGTTCTAATGGAGGAGATGCTCGTCCAGGTACCACTACTAGTCACTCCCGAGCAGGTGGAAGTGAGGAAGATGACCATGATAGCCACATGATTGTGAGTTCATCAGTCATATTTATCTTTATATTAGTTGTTTTGAGACATCTTTATGATGATGGTTTGTTCTTTTCAGTTTATTTTATTTGTTTTGAGACATCATTAGAATGATGGTTTGTGCTAATTAGTAAACTTAATAATGATCTCTTTATTATCGTGTGTTTTATATTTCAAGAATATTTGTGTTAAATGTGTGGTTTTTATATTAGATGCTACAGATTTGTCACATTTTAAATATTAAAATAAAATCATAATTTACCCATATATTTACCCATGCATTATTCACAATATGACGTAAATATTTAGCCACAATTTACTCACAAACAATAGTGGGTAAGTTAGCTACTAATTCGTATTTAGTAGTTTGTTTAATTGAATTCAAAGCTTAGTTACTGTATTCAAGCTTCTCAGAAGCTATTTTAATACTTATAAACTTCTTTTTACTTACTTGTTTTCCAAATCTTAAAAAAATCCAAAAAAATCAGAAAAATAAAAAAATACAAAAATATTGTTTAAATTCATTTCAATTAGTTCAAATCAGTTTTTCATAAACTTTAGTATATTAGTTAAGAGTTTTAAACCTTTTAAAAATCATTTTTCTCAAAAACACAAAAAAGTCAAAGCTGGTCAACTGAGGGATTGAGATTTGATTCAGAAGGGCTCTAAGGTGAAACAGAGGTATCCAGTGGTGTTATTTGGTGGTTCAGAAGGTGGTTTAGCCTGGTTTAGCCTATAAGAGTAGGCTACATGGAGAATAACCTCACTAAGTGAGGCTTTGGTTCTAAGTAAGATTTCCATTTCAATTTTTCTTATGACTTTACTGTTTGATCAAGTAGAATAGTAGTTGGTTGTTACCTGCTTAGATTGTTACTGTTTTATGTTATTTGATGGTAATTTGAGCTTGTTGATCTCTATTGTTGCTTGTTAAATGATTCTGAGTAGTAACTGTATTGATTTTTGTGCTTCTGAGATTCTGAGTTGTTGAGTTTTATTGCTGTATATTGATGATGCTTTGCTGATCTTAAGTGATTAGTGAATTTTATTAATTGAAGTGGTGGTGTTTAGAGGTTCTAATATAGAACTTGTAGTGTATACTGCCTACATAAGTAGTGTTTGGATCTGTTTGATCCTTGCTGCTCTTGGGGTTTGTTTGCTGTTTTCCTTGTTCATTTAGTCTGCATTAGGATAGGGTAGGATAGAATAGTCATAATAGTAGTAGCTTTAACATCAAAAAGTCAAAGTTACCTTCCATGCTCAAGTCTGTGTTTAAATATGCTCTTGTGAATCTGTGGTTTGGAAATATGTGAGATTTGTGGTTCATATAGGGTAATCAAGCATCATAACAACTTAATATTACATGTAGGTTAATTAGTGATCAGCAGAAACTGGGAAAAGTCAAACCTAGGTCTGCATAAAAAAGTCAGCATAGCTTAAGTTCAGTTATATAGTTGCTTAGGGTACCTGTTTAGAGCTTGATTCTAGTGTGCAATTAGAAGCTTGTGATAGGGCTTTTGTGGTTCTTAGTTTCTCAAGCTAGCAAGGAACATTTTGCCCCCTTAAGTTTTCACTTTCATGCTTTATAGGACTGCTTATTTGCTACTGTTAGTTTGTCCCATTTAAGCTACTAGCTGATTTTTCTTGTTGAATGCATTTGGTTGTATGAGCTTGTGATCTTTCATTCAGTGATACATTTGAGCTTAATCAAGTGTGTTTGACTTGATTTCACTGTCCTGAACTTTTTGGTGCTTATTTGAGCCTACTTGGCTTATTTTGGAGCTTATTTGAACTGTTTTTGAGTAGCACTGCATAAATCATAGTCACTTTTGGTCAAAATCAAGTGTTTCTGAGCTTAATTGGGTCTTAAGGTCATTCTGGAAAGGTTTGACCACTTTTGGTCAAACAGCTTATTAATAAGCACTTTTTGCAAACTGCTTTTTGGTCCAATAAGCACTTAACTGCTTAATTTTCCAAAATTTCTTTTTCCAGTAGCTTTAGAATTATATTTTAGATTTTCCATAAAAATTTCAGAATTATTTGATTAGTTTTGATATTTCTTTTTCATTTTTCTTTATTTTTAAGTATTTTTTAATTCAAATTAAATCACAAAAAGTCAAAAACAATTTTCATTTTTATTTTTAAAATTAATTATTAGTTCAGTAAGATTTTTAAAAATTATAGTTGTAGATTAAATCTTTTATTTGCTAATTAGTTTAATTTTCTTTTAATTAACAAAAATACAAAAATAGTTTTTAATTCTTAAATAAAAATAAAAAGCCAAAAATAATAATTTTCTTTTTCTAAAAATTTTATTTTATCATTTTTAGTTTTTAAAAATTTAAATTGCATCCCTAGCATTAGATTTGCATTAATTTCACGTTTTTAGTTGTTACGTTATGTTTATTTCACGTTTATTAATTCGTAGTTACGTTTTTAGCTTACGTGTGCTTTGATTATGTGATTTGCTTATCTAATTACTTTATTGTGATTTATTTGCTTATCATTAGTGTAATTCTAATTTTTATCATTTTTACCATTTTTCACTACACGTTTTACGATTCGGAAATCGATATTCCATTTAGCCTTCACACGGACACGACCCGGGTAATTTCTTATTAAGAAATTATTTGGAAAATTACTATACTAAAACGATCACACCAAGTTTTTGGCGCCGCTGCCGGGGAAGGTTAAAGTGAATTTTTGTTTTCGTTTTTAAATCGTGATTTGAAAAACCTTCCTTTTACGTATTTTCTTATATAAAAAGTAAAAAAAAAAAAAAAAAAAAAAATCACAAAAACGAAACACTTTTCCTAAAGTGTTTGAAAAATTCCAAAAATAAAATAAACAACCTCGGTCTTCCGTTGAAGGAGGGCGGTTGTAAACCAAATAAGCTTGAACGCGAAAAGAGATTGTGAAATTACTCGGTTTCGGATTACTTTAATTCTACAACCGACAACTTTGTTGCACGTAGGTTTGAAGGAAACGATTTCGGGTGACGAATCGATCATAAAAATATTGTGATATAAAAACAAAAGAAAAAGAAAAAAATATTGTGTTTTTAAGTTTTCTTTTAAAAAAAACCCAAAAATATTTTGATTTCGATTTTTGTTTACAAATTCTAAAAACCAAAAAGATTTTCCTTTTTCTAATTGATTTTTCATTTTATTTGTGATTTCGTTGGTGTATGAACACCCGTTCTTCATCGGAAGAACTTTTATCACCTTTATCGAATCCCGAGAGGATTATACGTCACACACACCGTGTTAATTTCCCAAACGTTGAGGAAATGAACAACAACGGTCAAAATTTGGGACACCCGCCGATGGGTGGTGCTCAACAAAACGAGGTTCCTCCGGTGGGACCTCAACCTCCTCCCGATCTCCGTACGATGGAGGAGTTGTGTCAACCGACTATGTTCGGACGTGGTGGCCCGATTGCCCCCGTCAATATCGAAGCCGCCGATTTTGGACTTAAACATCATATGATTCAACAAGTACAAAATTTTTGTCAATTTCACGGTTTACCGGGTGATGATGCGAACAAACATCTTGATAAATTTTTAACAATCACTCAAAGTATGAAACAAAACGGGGTCACCGATGACGCCCTTCGTCTCTATCTTTTCCCATATTCATTGACGCATCACGCCACCGCTTGGTTTGATCGACTTCCGAAGAATTCTATTCATACGTTCAATGAAATGGTTTCGAAATTCTTGGCAAAATATTTTCCACCATCGATGGTGACGAAGCTTAGAAACGACATAAGCAATTTCCGACAACTTCCCGACGAATCTTTATTCGAAGCTTGGGAACGTTATAAGCTTTCGATTGACCGATGTCCGAATCACAACATGTTGCTCGTCACGATTATTGATA